>JANBPA010000090.1:0-30595 GCA_027575275.1 Coemansia sp. RSA 2711
GAAAGAGTCTTTAGCGCCGGCAGCTTTGTGATTAAGCCGGTCATCTGAGTCAGCGTAAGCGAGCTGTGGTGAAGCGACAGTAAACACAAGTCGTTGAAGCTAGTCTTCTGGCTGCTCAAAAGCGATGCAATAAATGCATCTGACAAGTCAATCCCAGATATCCACAGCCGTTTGAGATTTGAAAGGTTATAGCTGACGGACTGCAACAGCAGCTTTGCTTCGGATTCGTGCGGGTCAAGCACCTTCCATTTGTTGACAATAGTCAACCTTTGCAGTGAGCGCAATTTGCCTTGACCAAACACACCCCGCGAATTAAGCATTTGGAAAGTTTCGGAGCTGGCATTCAGCTTTAAGGTGTTTAGTGTGCTGCTGTTGCCTCTGAATAAAATATCATCACTGAATGGATATTCGCAAATAACTTCAAGCAGACGCAGCCGCGAAAATGGCGCGCCCGTATCCGCCGGCTTAACCATAGGCAGCTCGTCATCGGTAGCTTTGCTAAGCATCAGCTTTTCCAGGTATGGATATGTCACTACTTGGCCATGCTTATCAAGATATAGCCGTTCAATACAGTCGTGAGTGTGGTATGTAATTCCCAGCTTCTCCAGCGACGCTGAGTTTGAATGCATGATTTGAGCGCACAGCTCGTGCTTTGAGTCCCAGCGACATATTAAGGACGTCAGTTCGCCAGTCTTGACAAAGGGTTGAAGTGTTTGAGACATATGCTCATCTCGAAATATTAGCTTTTTACGCGGTATCTGGGCATGTAGTCCTTGGATTAGCAAGCTCAGCCCGTGTGCCTGCTCTGCCTGTTGGGCGCAGCCTTCTGTCATTACTGTGGATTTGTTGATTGTTGGAAATAGTTGCTTGACTTGATTGACAAAATGCTCAATGTTTTTGTGCGATGCCTCTGGCAATATGCCACCTATATGCTTGAGTTTGATGCATGTAAACAGCTGGTTGGCACGAGGAAAGCATGTTTTGTTGGCAAGCATCTCATTGACACATAATAGCGCTTTGCCGCTAGCAATATCGGCATAATTTGCATCCAGGAATACATGGCGCACATACTGCTGACTATTGGCATTATAGTGTCCGTTAGTTGGGTGGCTATGTGTGTCAGCAATATACCGTATTGAGCTGCTGGAATTAATGGTAATCATACAGTGCGACGATAAAACTGCGCGTGTAGCGGCTCGCCAACTTTGGCACAAGCAGCGCAAGGGTTTAGCAATGGCTTGGCAAGCATGGTGATTGACTGCATCGAATTTAAAGCTAATAGTGGGTAGCGACAATGTGTGTTTTATGGTCTCCTCGACAATAAACATTGGCAATGTTTGTATGGCAGAGACGGCAATCATGGCGTTTAAGGTATGTAAAAGTAAGTAGAAAAGGTGGTAGCGGCGAAAACATATAAAACATCTAACCTCGGGGAAAGCAGAAAAAGGCAATTGGTTGAACTTCTGGGCAAAGCGGGTGCCCTGCCGTCCATCTCTTTGTAATCCATAATTTTGCTTTATTAAATCCCTGCCAAAGGAGCAGACTTGGGGTTTCTTTTGAAACATGTGCGCTGCATTCTTTTAAGAATGCATGGGCTTTGTCGCAAAAGCCGAGTTCAACGTAAAGCGCGGCTGCCGTACCACCACATTGTCGTCGAAACTCTGAGCAAGGTTTCTACCTGGACCCCGTTACTTTCATTCTACTATTTCTTATCCAACTGTACATAATTCGCACATTTGCATTATGGTGGGTGTTTCGGGGGAATACATCTGCTCAGATGAAAGATCCAAGGCGTGCGTAATCGGCGGATACGTGGCTGCGGGTATTCTGGGGGCGCTCGTTCTATGTGCGCTTGCGTTTGGAATGTACAAGCGCTTCGGTCAGCAGGCAATAGTGCGAACACAAATCCACAAAATAAAGCGCGGTTGGGCAAGCGTCAAGGCCAGAGTAATCAAAATCCGAGCACCAAAACCTGCCAGCAACGCCATAAAACCTGATTCTGGCTATGGCATTGACGGACCGTACCCAACCTACACTATAATTCATGTGGGTTAAAACTTCGGGGTCCAACAACGCGGGAACGTGGCTGCAACGTCAGGGTGACAATTGCGACGAAAAATGCATCCTGTTTGCGGCCGCAGCAAGCGTGTGACTGTGCTGCACGATCGGCGAATTATCGCGCAGCCATCTGCGGCCAGGTCCCACCGCTGACTGCAAGATGTGGGAGGCCTCGCCCTGTGTCTTGTGGTCACTGACTTGACGGCTTCTATCAACCGTGGCAAGTAGGTGAAAATGTGCGAACGCGCAAAACTAGTTTCTCTCTTTACATTTCCGGTCAGTTTGTTATTTCTATATCACCATTGTTGTACTTTGTTTGGTTTCTGTTGCAAGTTTACAGCTAGCAATTATTGCATTTGCTAGCCACCAAAGTATCTCTGGCCCATGGACGGCATTCTGAATATTAGTTTCGACGACACTACGCCGTGCAAGTCGGCTGGCTGCCGCATCTTTGTTTATATTGTGGCTAGCATTGTTGGGCTTGTCGTATTTGTCACGCTGGGATATTTTTGGTTAAAAATGCTTGGCTGCAACCGATATCGCATCAGGAACTTTTTTGCTAGCAATCGGCAGTTTCCAGCCTCAACTCGCCGAAGTTGTATATCTGCGCTATGGAAATCTAGGGGCCGTGCAGCTGCTGACGAAGAGCAAAAACACGAGGGCAGCATCCAACCGTCTACAGGCGATCCGCAGCCAGTCGAGTCCAACGGCACCCAGCGCCCTTGCAATGCGCATACTGCTGAGCCGAGCGTCCATGGGCAGCTACCTGGGTATTCATCGCCGCTGCCGCCGGATCCTGTCCACGCTGGTGCGGCGTTTAAAAGTCAGCATCTGGATACGCCAATTCTATCCCCGCCGCCGGAATACACAGTGCATAGCGGCCAGCCGCCAGCACGCATGCCAGAATACACAAATTATCTCTAGAATTTAATAACCAGCTCAATTTTAAGCGAGATTGAGCGTATGCCAAGTGCCAAGCGTAGGCACCTGACAACCAGCTCTGCAAGCATTTCTGCCACGCAGGCAAACCGTGGCATTCGGAGTTTGGTGCCCCCGCGTATATCCAAAATGGGACATGTATGGCACGCGCTGGTGGCGCTCTGTCCGATACGGAGCCATGAACACCCCTGCGGCTTCAGTACGCAAAGCGCGCCTTTTGTTGCTTCGGAAACATATCGTTATCTTTAATTTAAACTTTAACCTTCAGTTAGTCTGTATGCCTCCATGGTGTCAGTGTTATCAGTAATCGTATATGCGGGCGTCAGCATCGGCATATGTGCGACAATCGTGGTCATAGCAAAGCGGCTTATTGAGCGGCTGGCCGAGAGAGAAAACACTGAAGATTTGCAAGCAGTGGCCACACACCAGACCGGCGCCGCAGGCTGGAGCAGGTCTCATACCCTGAGGGCTGCTACAGAACGGATGCCTCGCCAAGGAAGCGCTGACAGCATTCTACCTGTGTATTCTCCGCCCGAAGAGCCAATACGGTTGGTAACACGAGCAGCTGCCACGCGCCAACAGGAACCGGACGAGCTGTTGGAAGCGCTGCGGCAACCACCGCCGCCACCCTACGTGCAAATGGATCCTCAGCGTGCGATAGCAAAACCCGAGGCGGTGCAAGTCCAATAGAGCATTGGTAGCCGCCAGGCGCACGCATTGAACCGCTCGTGACGGCTCAAAAGTCTTCCAGCTGCCCAGGCCGCACAGGCATTCCCATTTCGACCCGCTATATCCGCGCGTACTGGCAATGCGATCATTGTTCTTCGTGCGCCTGCAGATCTCAAGCAGCAAGGGGCATCAACGTCATAGCGCGTGGCAAAGCACGGCCGTCTGCTGTTGACCACCCGCGCTCATGTGAGCCGCGTTTATCGACAAGAACGGCGCGTATGCAATGCAAAATAGACGACATAGCATTGACATTAAATTTTAGACGCCAAACAAGGCCAGGCTCCGCCCAGCCGGGTTGGCCAGCTGTGGCTGGGACGCCGCCCGGGCATTTATTCATGGAACCGGTGATTCCACGAACCTCCTGCATTTATTGTGTCGGGCGGTGACATGGCGGCTCTCTTTTTGTGCGTCACGCGGGAGAGTGGGTTTCAAGCATCGCTGGCCAAACGGCTGAGCATTGTGTGTCTGACCAAGAGAGAGCGCGCCATGTCGGCTGCGCGTTCTGCAGCTGCTCTTGAGAGTGGCAGCCATTTGCTGTCTGCCGTTTCCGAAAGTCCGACTTTGTCCGTTTAAAAGCCAAGGCCGTTGATTGCGCAAGTCTTGCTTCCAGGAGGGAGACACTGTCTTTTTTCTTTTCTTCATTATCCACGTCACATACACCTTCTAAACTTGCGCTGAGCATATCCCGAGCAGATGTCACAGTACGGTGGATCCAACGAGCAAATCCAGGACTACCTTCACGGTTACGGCCCCTCAAAGGGCGCTGGCCAGCGGAGCCTCAGCAGAGCTGGAGATGCGCCTGCGGGCGAGTCGGCCAGCTACGACAAGCTTCCGCACAACCAATACCACCACGACAACCGGCCGCCTCACCACGCCAGCTACGGCAAGCCTTCGCAAAGCTTTGTTGGCGACAGCCAAACACTCTACGACCAGCCGTCGAGGCCGCACAGGAGCAACACCAAATCGCGGATTCAAGAGGCCGAGCGCAATGTCGCCGACTTTTTCTACAAAAAGCCGGACCCCACGTACGCGGGCATGTATGGCACCGACTATGAGCCCCAGATTAGCGTAAGTACCCGCCTCCCAATGCGCCTGAACGAAAATGAACGAACAAACGCGGCAAAGCGACATGCATCCCTGGCCTTTTGACATTTCTCTATTATCCCCGTCCAAATCCTCTGCTGGCCTCGGAGAAATGAATATATGCAGTCGCACGCATGTGGTGTGGCCACATGAAGCAGCTGGGCCAAATAAGTTTTTTTTTTTCAGCCTACTGAGCTAACTGTTGCTGGTTCCATATGTAGAAGACCAAGGTAGTTGCGGCCTCGGCCACTGTCGCTGCGCTGATGTACGGATTTTCGCAGTACAAGAAGCGGAAGGAGAACAAGAAGAAGTTTGAAAAGTACACCCATTCGCACCACAGCCGGCGCTCCAAAAAGACGGCCGCCTCGACAGTTGGACGCGAAGACTCGCACGACGGCCGGTCTAAATACTAAGCAGCGTGTGGCGACACATTCTAACTTATTTAACCACCTCTCTCGCATTTGATAATCAATCTTTTTTGGCCGCTGTACTGGGCAACGGCAGTGGATGAAAGGAAGGAAAATATGAGCCGCTAGGGGTGAAGGGATAGAAGCGGCAGAGCAACTAGTGGGCAATTTCATCCCAGTTGCGGCCCTTTACGCTCTCCAGCATGGCGGACGTGGGCACTTCGCCGGTGGTAAAGTAGCCGTCGGCAATCTTGGCCTCGATCTCGACCTTGGAGTCTGCCGGCATCCGCTCTTCGGGAATAGAGACGCGCTCGACAATTTCGATCCCCGAGTTCACAATGGCTTCGTACTTCATGTTCGACATCGATATGAAGCGGTCAATGCGCGAGACGCCTAGCCAGTGCAGGATATCAGGCATCAGAGCCTGGAAGCGCATGTCCTTGACGCCGGCCACAAACTCGGTGCGCTTAAAGTAGTTTGCAGCCGTGTCGCCGCCCTCCTGGCGCTTGCGCGCGTTGTACACCAGATACTTGGTAACTTCTCCCAGCGCACGACCCTCTTTGCGGAAGTAAACGACCACACCCACGCCGCCGTTTTGCGCCTCGCGCGCGCATTCCTCGATAGAGTAGATCAGATACGGCTTGCATGTGCAAATGTCCGAGCCAAACACGTCGGAACCGTTGCACTCGTCGTGCACCCGCATGGTCAGCCGCTTGGTCGGATCGGAGATGTAGTCGGGGTTGCCAAAGATGTAGACGGTCAGGCCGCCAATGGGCGGGAGGAATACCTTGAGATCTGGGCGGGTAATCAGCTCCGGATACATTCCGCCCGTATCCTCAAATAGTGCCCGGCGCAGCGTGGCCTCGCTAATGCCAAAGCGCTTGGCAACGCCGGGGATATACCACACGGGCTCGGAGGCCACTTTGACGACCTTGAGCTCGCCGCCGGCAGTAATGATGTCGCCGTCGCAATGCAGACCGCCCTTGCTAATGACCTCGTCGATCTCAGCCAGCTTCATATGTGCCTTGGTAATGGCAATAGTTGGACGCACGTCCACGCCCTTCTCTAGATGCTCGCTGTAGTGCTCCACAATGGCGTGGCCCCAGGGATCCATCGACACGATCTTTTCTGGATCCGACCAGCTTGGGAACGGGCCGATGATGTTGGTGGGCTCGGTCATCCGGAAATCTGGGCGGTGGTTGGGTCCCAGCGCTCCAATCGCCACGGCTAGCGCCCGGTAGATGCAGTACGAACCGCCGCCGGCGCCGATGGCGTTGCGCTTGCCAAACGAGTCGGCCTGTCGCGACGCCACCACCGGCCCACGCTCGGCAGCCGTCTTGGCGCCCCAGTGCAGCGGAATAGGGTCGATTCCGTGCTGGGAGGGATAGGTGGTCAGGACAACGCGCGAGGCGTAAAGCTGCTGGGGCGACGGGTCCTCTTGGATGCCCGCCGTCCCGGACGACGGGCTGCTGGATACATCGTGGTTGGTCATGGAGAATGCTTGGGTTTAGGAAAATAAATTGCCAGAGAAGAGACGAGTGGCAGATGCTTGCTTTCGCCAGCTCTCCCCCGTCCAAGCGGCTTTTCATCTGGCTGCACCATGCGCATTGCGGTGAGAATTCATAGAAAACGGGGCTTGCGTCAACTTGTTAAATGGTCACTTCTCCGGCGTGAGAACCCGCCGTTTCGGCATGCGGATCTGTTATGCTCACGTGGCCATTTGCTAGCACAAGGATTTATTGAGGCTATAGCCGTGGCGTACACGTGCAAAAAAGACAAGGCTAGGGCGCGAATCACTCGATATCGCACTGGCTGCGCTCGGCGTTGAGTCGATCCACGTACTCGTCGCGGAACGGGCGGCTGGTTCCGATGGTCATCCCCAGCTGCAGCTCGCTTTCGAACGACTCGGCCAAGTGCCGTTCCAATCCAGTGTTGGCGTAAACCCCGGCCAGCCGCTCGGCTTTGCCCAGGACCTCGGCGTTGGTGTTTTTGGTTATGGCCAGCAGCTGCTTGGCCAGCGCGACCGTGCTGACGTTCTTTTCCTGCGGGATAAACTGCGGCCCAATCTGGTTCAAAGCGATGAAGAAGCAGACCATCACTTGCTGCAGAAGCTGGGCCATTTCGAAGCTGGTCCGCTGCGGCGCCAGCCAGAGCAGCATGCGGATAAACAGTGGATCGGCGGTGCGGGTCATCATGGCCAGCTCCAGCGCGGCAAATGTCCCGATCGCAATGTACCGCCAGTAGGTTCCATACTTGCCAATGCGGAATACTTGCATTGCCACGCTGCCCATCACATAGGTCAGGTATACCGCGAGCCGGCGCGGAATCGCCGCCAGCATATAGTCGCTGACCGACTTGCAAGTATGGCACTTTGCCGCCGCCTCGCCAGCGTGGTTGTAGACAAAGCGTGTCAGCGGGTCCGACAGCACATTGTACGCGTGCTGGACCAGAATAAATTCCTTCTCGCCGTCGGGGTTTTTGTCGGGATGCAGAATAAGCGACAACCGCCGAAAGTTGCGGCGGAGCTGCGCTGCACTAAAGTCATCGGGCCGCATGCCCAGGATGTGGTAAAAGTTTGCCCCGAGGTTTTTTTCGGTAGCCCAGAGCGTATAGAGGAGATATGCGGCAATAACAACTGCATATGACAGGCGCTGGTGCAGGGCATACCGCGCCGTCTTTGGGTGCGGCACTGCGCGGGGAGCCACGCGCTGCAGGATCCAGTGGACCGTCTTGAGCAGGTAAGTTGCAGCCAGCCGCGGTAGCAGCAGCCAGCCAAGAATGCTTGTAACGTCACCGCCACTTTGCCTTGCCATGGTATGAATACAAAAGTTTAATAATGTCGTTGATGCGCCAAATGAGAAGAAAAGCAAAGGCAAGCTTGGAAAGGAACCTGAGCTGGGGGTCCAAAGGACAAACGGGCTTTGAAAGACACAGCTGCAACCAGCCAGATCAAAAATCTAATCCACACTAATTTTCTATTTCAGCCATATCCCAGCCTGGGGTGGCCAGTGTCCTAGCTATTCAGAGCCACTCAGGCAAGGGATAACGTATCAAGCAGCTAGCGTACATTAGATATTTTATTTGGTTGGTTGCAATAGTGATGAATTATCGAGTAAACGACTGCTTAAACTCTTGTACTGTAAGCATGGCTGTCCGCGCAACCCCCTCCAGGTTCACATTGCCCCATCCGCGCTCCGAGTTCTCCACTGCCTCGGTCTCATCCTGCTGAGCAATGGCCCTGAGCACAATCTTCTTGCTGGACTCCTGCAGCTCGCCTGCCATGATCATCTCGTCCAGAATAAAGTATGCCTTCTGGAACTGGAAAATGAGATCCAGCTCGCACACGTTGCCGAAGAAGCGGTCCAGCACCTCGACGTATCGATGGATGATCTCCAGGGTCAGCAGCTCGTTGTCATCGAGTCCAATGCCAGCCACAAAGTACAGGGACGCGTATTTGCGGTACACCACCTTGGTGTCCCGGTGCTCGATGAAATTGCACTGTTTTGGCTTGCGCGAGAGCACCAGCTGGCTGACCTCCTTCATGGTTTGGGCCTTTTCCTTATGACTCAGCGTGGTGTACCATTTAACCAGCCGAATTTTGGCCTGCTTGCTGACCAAAAACAGATACTTTATCGTCATTGTCACGATGCGCAAGATGAGATTGAGCGAAATAGAGTAAAAACAAAATGCAGACACGATGGAGACAGCCCAACTTTTCGTGCCTCGCTATTGGCCTTCCGTGCAGCCGCCCAAATCCGGCTCGATCAGCCAGAAAAAAGGTTGGCTTATCGAGAAATTCGCAGTTTGGTTCCTCGACCCCCCAAATTCGCTTTTGTTTGGCCGTTTATTTCTGTCAGCTTCATCGGTATCGAGTGATTTGTGCACATGCTGGGAGCTGGTTTGATCGCGCAGTCTGCTTTGGTAGCACCCAAGCGAATTTCCGGGCGCTGCGCTCGTTTGCTTTCAACGTCGCCGCAGCTGGCGAAGAAAAATGCTGGCGGTAAGCATATCCAACTGCTTGCAAGCCCGCGGCTTTAAGCCCAGTTTAGCTAACCTGCCAAACCTGTACCAGTAGCCGATCGCACACAGTCGACAGCGTTCATAAAGAAGGGCAACCTTGAAGACAAGCGCCTCAGAACGGGCACGGCCACCTCGGTGAATATGGCGAATGCTAACCAGCTGTATTACACAGAGCTGCCCAAGCTGGAGCTGCCGACGCTGAATGCGCACACCGCAGGATTGGAGCACACGGACAAGGTCATGCAGATCGACGACGGGTTCCTGAGCAGCCTGGGCGAGGAACATTATCCAGGAAACTTGGGCAATGACTTCAAACTGTTTGGTACGCCCGCGCTGCTATACCGCCGATTCACAGCCAAGCTGGTGTCGCAGCTAGCGCAGTATGCGGAGAAAGCGCCGGAGCGCGCCTCGGTACTCGACGGCAAGAACGGCGTCGGGAAGAGCGCTGAGCTGCTAAAGGTGGCATCGGTGGCGGCCTCGTCAGGCTATCTGGTTATTTATGCCCATTCCACCACTCGCTGGGTGGATTCGAGCCGTCCATATGCGCTACGGAGCAATAGCGACCAGTATATGCAGCTAGAAATCGTCTCGGAGCTGCTGCGCGGTATTGGCGCCATGAATTCTGAGGTGCTGAGTCAGATTCCTCTGGGTAAAGATTTGGTGGTTGGCAAGAAGACGCTGACGGCGACAAAGACGCTGGCCGATTTGGTTGACCTGGGCGTGCGCACCCCGGCCCTGGCGCACAATGTGTTTGAGGCTCTGCTTGCCATTGCTAGCACGCAGACCAACGTCCCAGTGCTGCTGGCTGTCGACGAGGTGAATACCCTGTGGTCTACCTCCAACTATCGCGACCACAACGACGAGATTCTGCCCGCCAGTCGGCTGCGCCTGATCAGCTCGCTTCTGCCATTCTTTGAAGGCAAGAGCACGCTGGCCAAGGGCTGGGTGCTCGGCGCGACATCCTACTCGGACACGCGGTTTATGCCTAAAAATATGAGAGACACGCTGAATCCGGCGCCCAAGGTTCCCGTGGCTAACCGGGAGCTGGCAAAAGAGCTGAAGGCAGAGAAGCTCCAAAACGCGTTGCCCTTTAGTGTTCTTAGGGTGGGCACCATGTCGGCCATGGAGGCCCGCGCGCTGATGAACTTTTATCACCGCGCAAACATCATTGCCTCGCCAGTCACCGAGGCGCTGGTGGCCAAGCGGTGGATCGTGGGCAGCGGCAACCCGCGCCAGATGTTTGCCGGCGTCACATCCTTTTTCTGAAATATAAAATGTTCTGGAATTCTAATAGATCGATGAGTTTTCCCGTTGCAAAATAAAAAACACCCTAGTGCTGGTAATTAAACAGACGAAGGAGGTTGCGCTGAAGCATCGACACAGTCACCTTGCCGACCGATGGCACGTAGATCGATGCCACATCTTTGACCTCGGGCTCAAAGTTGCGCACGCTGGCAAAGTTGACTGCAACCACGCCGGGCTTCAGCAGTGCGGTCGGCATCTTGTAGGCCGCCGTCGGCACGCCGGTAATAACCACATCACACTGAGGGATCACGTCCTCGGGCTTGAACTCGGTCTTGGTGATGGTGTGGCTGTTGATCGAGGCCGCGGACTCGCGTGCAAAGATCTGAATATCGTTGATGTCGATAGAGTAGACCTTTGCCCCGTCGTTGGCAAGCAGCGCAGCTAGCGGACGCCCAACCACCTCGCTGCGGTTGACTATGGCAATCGTCTTGCCGCGCAAGTGGTCGCCATACGGCAAGCTGTGGTCGTACACACCAATGTGGTCGAGCACCTTGACTACTGCCAGTGGCGTGCAGGGCAAAATGGCCTTCCGGGTCTTTTCGTCATCCAAGAACCGGTCGTTGCTGTACAGCTTTCCGTTGTAAACCACGTTCAGCCCCTCGACGTCCTTGGTCGGGTCCACCATGTCCTGCAGCGTCTGGTCGCGCTGGTCGCCGTATACGGGGTAGTAGACAAGGATTCCGCTGACCTTGTCGTCCTGATTTGCCTCCTTAATCGCTGCCTCGAGCTCCTCGCGCGGGATCTGCCGCAGTTCAAACTCGAGTCCGGCTTCAGCCAGGTGCTTGCTCGACGAGTGTGCATACTTCTCAGCGTACGGATCGTCGTTGGCGAGAAATCCAACCAGCTTGGGCTTTTCAAGCTTTTGGCTCACCTCGGACTTGATCTCGGTGCTATATAAGAGAACACATGGATCAGCGTTGAGTTCGGCGTCCCAGCAAAGGCTTCAAAGCTGCTGTGGTGGAATTCGCAATTCCGAAACAGCCAAGCAAATGCTTACGTGAAGTTTGAGGCGACCTCGGCAGCAAGAACAACTTTGCACGGCATGGTGTCAGGTATAGGTGCGGTGGCGAACCCAGTATTTAGCTCAGGCAAGAAGACATAGACAATAAGTACACATTGAAAGGAGTTTAAACAGGCGAGATCGATAAGCTTCGGCTCAATGCTACCGCTGGGGGTCTGGTACCACGCCCCAAAAAAATTTCCGGCGCAGCTCGTTCAGCCGAGCCGAGCCGGGAAGCATATCAGAAAAAAGCATCAAATGACGAGCGCTTCTCTCCAAGGTGCTTGTGAATAATTTGGACTGTAGCGTGCATTAATGGACATTCAGCGGATAGTCGACGCATATATTATCGGGCTGGGCGACAACGCCGACAACACCAGTCTCCGGCAGACGCTGGTTGACCGTACGTATCTCTGGGCGCCGCAGCCGCTTGCGTATGGCGAAGCAGTGCTGCGCTAAACATCGAATTTCAATGTAGATATTGTCAAGGGCGACACGTCGCTGCTTGAGCTCGTGCAGGCACTCGGGCTGTACTTGGCGAGCGAAGAGGCCAGTAGCCGCAGCAAGGGTGCCCACGTGCTTTCGGATGTGCTCATTGATCTCCCGAGCAGCGCGGTCCCAGCGCAGGCAACCACTAAGCTAGTGCAGTTTTTCTGCTCGCGGATGGCGGATGCAACGTGCGTGCCCTACGGGCTGACGTCAATTAGCGCGCTCCAGCGGCTGCCGTCGTTTACGGATCAATGCGCAATTGACGCGCTTCGGGCGCTGTTCAAAGAAGTGCATGTGCAGAGCTTCCAGCACACGACCCGCAGCACCGCATACACGCTACTTGATTTGCTGGTTCAGAGTCGCCCGCAGGCAGTCAAGACGATGGGCGATGATGTGGTCTTGGGCTTTGCGCAGATGCTCGACGGAGAAAAGGATCCGCGGTCGCTGATGATTGCGTTCCAGATCATCCCAAAGCTCGCCGAGCTGGTCGATCTGAAAGCCAACGCCGAGGATATTTTCGATGTTATATTCTGCTACTTCCCGATCACCTTCAAGAACCGCGACGGCGATCCGTCGACCATCTCGCCCGAAGCGCTAAAGTCGGCGCTGCGAGCGGCAATTACCTGCTCGCCGCACTTTGGTGATATGGCTATCAAGCCACTGGTCGAGAAAACCACGGCTGCTTCGCCGAGTGTCAAAATCGACGCCTATGAGACGCTGACCGCAGCAACACGTGTCTACAGCCCGGAAGTATTCAAATCTGAGCTGGAGGCACTGGTTGAGCAGATTCGCGAAGACGTGGTCATGGCGCCTGACGATAAGGTCGTGAGCGCGGCACTTGATGCGCTGGAGGCAGTCTACAGCGCCGTTTCACCGGCGTCGCCAGCGTCGAGCAGTCTTGCCGAACAATCTGCCGACTTGGGCGAATCTCTGACGACACCTCTGGATTTCGTCCTGAAAGACGCCATATTTCAGCTGACTGCTGACGATATTAAGAACCCGGAGCAGGTGGGCAAGCTGTTGCTGGCAACAGCGCGGTCGTCGGCGTACAACTGCAATATCGTATCGGATGCGGTGCTGCCTATTATTGTTGAGCGCATGGCGTCGACCGAGGTGCTGACTCTGCGCCGTGAGCTCATGGACGTTCTGAACCATGTGTTGTCAGCGAGCTGCGACATCAGCCGAAAGGCCGAGTGCCTTGAAACCGACAAGGACCACCTGCTGAACATCTACCGATTGGATGCATCGGTCCCGCTCGACAAGGAGTACAGCTTTCTACATATCACGCGACTAAAGGGGATTACGCTGCTGATTATCCTACCTGAGCTGCTAGATGCCGACGAGACAGCGCTGGCGCTGCAGACGATCAGCCGCGCCGCCATCGACCGGAACGAGGACGAAAATGTCAACAAAGAAGCGACACACCTGCTTGTGCAACTAGCGCAGTCCAACCCGGATCAGCTGCAGACAACCGTATTGCCCATGTTCTTTGGCACCTTGTGCGAAGAGGCGGTGGCAGTTCACAAGGTCTCCAGGCTGCTGAATGCGCTGGGAGCAATTGGCGTAGCAACTCCAAAGGCAATGCTGCCAGTGCTGTGCGGGCTTGTTTCGGTTATTACGACAGGCAAGCTAGCAGCTTCGCACTACGTGCCGACACTGACAACCATACGGAAGATGGTCGAGGCGGCAGCAGCCAACAGCGTCAGTGTCTGTCCGGAGCTGATGGCCAAAGTCATCGATCCGCTGCTGAACTGGATATTCAGTGTCTCTGGCTCAAACCACCAGAGCCGCCATCAGATTGTGGTCGAGATTTCCCAGGCCGCGGTTGCTGTGTTTTCTCAGCTTGATGTCGAGACGCAGGGGGTATATTTGAAGCCAGCATTTGACCGGTACTCGGCAGCTGCGCTCACAGCCAACGCAGTTAACAATTCGCTCTGTCAGCTGCTACCGCTGTTTTCAGCGCTAATCTGCGCGTGTAGACCGCAGACGCATCTTCCGGTTGACGACATCCGCGTGTACCTGGGCGACTTGGCAGCGGTTGCACTGAGCACTGAAAGCACAATTCAGCGCGACGTATGCTTCGAGATCATTGCTACCACATTGAACAAGGCCGACTCCAGCGAGCGCGGCACGCTAACTCAATCCGTGCTGGAGCGCGCAAACGGCGCTGACCCCGGCGTGGCGCACATTCTGCTTCGCCACTGGTTAGCCCGGGCGCTCGTCAGCTGCAGCGACAAGCTCGGCTATGAATGTGTGCATTGGCTGTTGGCCCAAATCACTCAAGGCTCGCCGTATTCAGCCGAGGCTGCCGAAGGGTTTAACATTATTCTCGGCGAGCACAGCTGGGCAGTGACTCCCGCAACGCACGGCGTGTTCAAGCTGCTGTCCAAGCAGCGGTTCTATGCAACGGTGGTTCCCGAGATTACAACGAGCTTTAGCAGTGCCCATGATGATGCGACAAAGGCAAACCTGTTGGTGGTGCTGACGCACTCGGTGCAGCACATGCCCAAGAGCGTGCTGATGAGCGGGGTTGAGCAAGTTGTCCCGCTGCTACTCTCGGCTATCCGGCTAACAGCTGGTGATTTGAAGGCAACAAGCATCCGCACGATTTCGATGATTATGCTGGAAACCCCCGAGACGCTGACTGGCCAAGTCACAACTTCCATTATTCCGCTCCTTTCCGCTGCAGTCGTTCACGCAAGTCCGGCAAACAGCGTGGAAGTTCGCCAAGCAGCCCTGGGCGCGCTGTCGCTGGTTCCCGAAAAGTACGCGTTCTCGGCCATCCACACAGCCCGCAAGGATGTGCTTCGTGCGCTAGCCAAGGCAAGAGACGACCGCAAGCGCCTGGTTCGCGCCGATGCTGTTAGCGCCTACAACAAATGGCTCAACTTTGGTGACCTTTAATGGGGTTTCCTTTGTGGTGTGGGGTAAAGCGGCTTCTTTGAGCGATTAATAAAGGGAGGCAGTCGGTTGCACAGCAGCTGGTCGATCAACTGTGTATGGGAATATAGCCATGTTGTTCAGTGTAACTGTCACAAGAAATTGCTTTTATGTGTTGCTTGACTATAATAACCATCATCTATGCTTAGCTATGGCGTACAGGCATTTGATTAGCCAAAAGTAGTGAATCCCCGATAAATCCCAGCAGGGTCCAGAGCATTGAGCTCAGCTGGCCAAAATTCCCCCTCAGAAATATATCTGACCATGCCCTCTCTTACTGGGCGCTTAACTGTCAGGAATAACCTTCAGTCACCCGGACCCAGATTAAAGCTGTCAGAGAGAGGCAGGATTGTGTGTAGGTATGGCTAGTCCAAAAGCATTACTGGGCAGGGTGAAAGGGTGAAAGGGGTAGTTGCTATGAGCTTGACAATAGTGGAAACCTTATTAACAAATACTCAATAATCAAGATTGCATGCTGCGTGTAAACACAAGTATAAACTGACACAAACCACGACTACTTAGTATCCTTGCTTGTTCATAAAACGCGAATTAACAGTGTTTAGAAAATTAGAAATAAAATAAATGGGACAGCCAGTAACGGATGAAAAAGGCCAAAAGTGAGTTGGCGACTTGAATCAACAGAACGTGGTTGTTGAGCTGGCGCTCGGTTAGGCGTGAGCAGCGGATCAGCACCAAATTGAGTAGTGTCAGGTTATTAACACTAAGCAGTTTGCCATCCATGCTGCGCTCGACATCAGCCAAGCCCAGACGCTCGTAAATGCGGATAATCGTCAGTCCTAGCGGCCGCGCACCCTCTAATCCGGTACGGCTGGCCACCATATGGGCACCTAGCTTCGCTTTGACGCGCTTGCTGCCCCGGGCAAAGCTGCGCATCGCTGTTGACACCGTGCGGTGCAAATTCCTGGTCTCTGGTCCGCTGTCGTCAGACTCGGGCTCTTTTATCTGCGGATTCATAACCATCCGGGGCAGTCGATGTCGTGGGCAGGGTACAAGACCAAAGATTTGCGGCGCCGAATAGACAAAATTGAAGATTTGCGGCACAAATAGCAACAGCAGAGTTTTGGAAAAGTGGCCCAGAATGCCACACACCGCAAAGGTCATGCCCGCAAAATAGCAATAGGTGTCGCCAACGAATACCTTGGCCGGATACACGTTCCAGTAATATAGCGCGCACGACACCGAGACAAACGGCAGCAACAGATAGAGCGAAAACAAGTGGTGGTACTCATACGCCGGGTTGCCCGAGTTCACATTAGCCAGGTCCTTGGCAATAATCGACAACGCAATGATGATGGACTGGCCAACTTCGACGCCATTGATGCCTGCCAAGATGTTGATCGCGTTGGTGCAGAACACTGCCATCAGTCCGATATACACATAGTACAGAACGCCCAGGTCGACTGCGTTGCCCAGCCACGGCCGCAAGAATACTGGCACCACCACATGCGTGACGCCGTAGCCCACATAGTACACGATCAGCACCGGGATGGACGCAATTGTCGGCAGAAGCAGCTTGAAGCGCCAGCGCAGATCAAACACGTCGTCGGCAAACCCCAGAAACACCATGCTCTGTAGCGACAAGAGCGCCGACAGGTACTCGCCCAGTCGATCGAACGGAAACACGTAATGGCTGCTCGTACGAAACTGCGCCGGAATAAACAAAAACGTCGCAACAAGGTAGACGGTGGCAGCAACCATGCCCATGCTTTCGGCTAAAACTGGCCGCGCAGGCTTGGACATATCGGCGCCCGATAGGCCCACGCGCTTGAATGTTGTCGCCGCAGTTGGCACCAGGCACCAGGTAGCCAGGCCAGCAAGCATGGAAATGCACGTGCATACGGCCAATGGCTCATCGCGAAATTGCCACAGCAGCGCTAGCAGCACAGGCGACGCTGCCAACGAGACGCGCTTGTGGAGCATTCAAAAGTAGAATTACAGAAAACCGTTGGAGAGAAGCAAGGGTACATGCTGAAAATAGCCAGCACCACCCCCCGATAAGCTCTGCAATATGGAGCCGATCATCACACGAGGCAGCCCCATACATCGGTATGGTGGTGACAATGTGCTCTTTAGTGTATGGTAACCCAGCGAGAACGGCCGCTTCTGCGCATACAACTTCTATTCTTCACAGATCAGACTATGTCGACTAAGCGTGCGTATGCCGAGTCCTCGGAGCAGTCGGAGGAGATAACGCCGTTTCAGACGTACGAAGAGGTGCACCTAGCGTTGCAGGCAGCGCGACGCGGGGGGCACGATGATATTGCCCGGGACACACGCCGGGCGCTGTTAACATCCACATGCGCGATGCTGCCGGACGCCATCCGCCAGGCAGGTGTTCGGTTAGCCGTGGCATTGTGTGCGCATCCCGAGGCCAATGCCCGTAAAGTGTCGCAAACTCTGGCAGCCGCACTACCAGATGCCGCGCCATCGCTGCGCTGTGAAATCTACGGCGCACTCCAGCGGCTACAGGAGCTAAAGGACGTACATTTGGACCTGGCCGACAATGTGCGCAAAGACTTGAACGCAGCGCAGCCACATGTGCGCTCCGCAGCACTGAGTATCCTTGGGACCGGTGCGTCGCGGTTTCTGGACGATGCACATGCGGGCGTGCGGTTGGCAGCGTTGCGCGCGGTGCGGCGGCAGCAATTGCAGAGCGGCATTTTACCTGAAACGCTGTACGCAGTCTGTGTGGGTGCGGCATCCGACGATGCGGAGCTAGTACGTCTGGCAGCGGTGGATTTAGTGTGGGCGATAGGCAGTCGGTACGCTGATATGGAGACTGGCCGTTTGCGCCTGGTGGACGACGCGTTTGTGCGTTGCTGCGATCTGGTTGGCGACGTCTCAGCGCGCGTGCGTGTGCGTGCGGCCACCATGCTGGGTCGGTTCCGCGGCGTCAATGTGCAGCAGTTGGCACAGACATTCAATAAGAAGGCGGTGACGCAGCGGGCGCCGCGCGGGTACAAGGGCCGTAACCGCGGGTTGCGCGGCCAGGCAACACCTGTCGGCGACTCGGATGCACGCGACGCGCGACTTCTCGATGCTGGCGCGGCCGGTGCCTTTGTCCATGCGCTGGAGGACGAGCAGTTTGAAGTGCGTTTAGCGGCTATTGGGTCTATTGTCGAGCTGAGCCGGGAGAGTCGCGACTTTACCACGCGCGCAGTGGACTTTTTGGTGGACATGTTCAACGACAGCAGCGATGCGGTCCGTGTTGCATCTATGCGGGCGCTGGTTGCGCTGGGCAAAGTAGCGCCGTTGCAAGTGACTGCCGAGCAGCTAGCCATTGTGACAGCCGCACTTGACGATGCGAGCGCACGCGTACGGCAGCGGCTGTACGAGGTAGCGAGCTGTTTGGCGCTGCCAAGTGTAACTGCGCTGCAGACGCTGGCACAGGCGCTGGGTCGTAGCGTGGTGCGGCATGTGGAGGACCAGCAGTTTGTCTACGCGGCGCTGCGGCAGCTTGGCAACAACAACGCACACTGCATTGGGATGCAGCTGGCCCGCGCGCTGCTGAACATTAGCGAGCATTATCTGAGCCGGGAGCCACGCGTTGATGATGCTGCATATGCCGGAGTAGTGGTGTTGCTGATGAACTCGCACCGCCAACTAACAGCGCTGCCCGACTACGTGTTTGCGCATTTGCCATATTTGCGCGACAAGCATCCCGGAAGCTTGCCGCCCGACGTCATTGATCTGGTCCCAACACGATTGCCCCATGTGCGACAGATGCTCGAACGGCCGGCGGCTGATCCACACGCAGCGACGCTTGTGCGCGCAGATGCACGCGCGTTTGTAACCGCCAATGTGGAAACCATCGGCACGCAGCTTGCCGCAGAAGAGGTTGATGTTGATCGATTACAGGCAGCCGCCAAGGCAATTGCTGCTGAGCCTCTGGCAGAGCGTCGCGAGCTGGCTATAGCGCAGTACGCTGATCTGGCGGGTTTGGCCTTGCAGGCTCGGCAGCTATTTGCCGATTCCGACGCGCTGCTGCGAACTCGTGCCATTGACCTGGCCGCGCGCATCATGCGCGGTGCGTACGCATGCGACGCCCGCACAGTAGGTCTGGATCCAGCTGCCCGCCGGGCGCTAGCTCATCTGCGCCTATTTGCCCACGCCGCCTGGCTGGCTGCTCACGAGCTGTCTGCATACGACGAGCGAGTGGTGCGCGTGATGCGCGATGAGCTGCATGTGCGCGTGGGTCCAAAATCTACACTTCAAGAAGGCAACTTCCAGTCACAGTTGTTGCAGCTTATCGCGAATTTCCGCCCGCTGTCGTTTGTGCCCCGCGGGCAGTGCCAGTATGCGACTGCCGAATATCTTAGCCAGGCGTCGCGCACGTTAGAAGCCAGTCACCGGTTTCCATCACGAGTGCGAGTCCATGCGAAACTGCGTGGAGTGGCGCGGCGGGATCGGGTACGCGTGCGGGTAACGATGCCAACGCAGCAGGCCATTGTG
The DNA here is from genome assembly GCA_027575275.1 of Coemansia sp. RSA 2711. Classification (NCBI taxonomy): domain Eukaryota; kingdom Fungi; phylum Kickxellomycota; class Kickxellomycetes; order Kickxellales; family Kickxellaceae; genus Coemansia; species Coemansia sp. RSA 2711. The sequence goes on from JANBPA010000090.1 coordinate 19,444, forward strand.
ACTATGCCGCGGCTTGATGCACTACGTCCTTGTGCGCCGGCAGATTGGATCCTCGACTGGCCAGCCCCAGTGGAGCTGCCACTAGGCGCTGGCGAACCGGCGCGCGTGCTGTCCGTGCCGGCGTTGATTCATCCGGCCGACGCGCCTTGGTCCGACGCCTTTGTGGTTGCTGCGAAGCCGGTGCCGATGGACTATGATATTGCTGATTATTACCAGCTGGCACCAGAAGGCGTGTGCGTAGACCTGGCGCCGCCGCAGTCCACGAGCATCAGCGCGGTCGAATTCCGGCCGCCGCCGTCTGTCCACACGCGAGGCTGAAGAAAAACAGTTTCTCCAGGCTACGGGAATTGCAAGCGAGGGTTTTGTCTATTATAACAAAGGCAGATACGGATAGGTTGCTATTCATCTTTGGAATCTTCCTGGGCAGACTCCGAGTCGCTGACTTCAGGTTTATCGTCCTTGAACTTGCGCTGCGGAATCACCTCCATGAACGCCGACTTCCAGTTGCCAGACTCGATGAACTTTACGAGGATCTCAAACATCTGGTTGACTGTAATGACCTTGCGCGAGGACATCTGTATGTACTGGCCGATTGGCAGCTGGGCATGCGCAATTCCCTGCTGCTCGGCCTTGTCGAGCGTCAGTCTGGGATACCGGTTCTTGTCGACGATTCCGCCAATAATGTAGACCTTTTCGGGATCCAGCTTCTCCACGATGTTTGGCGAGTCCGCGGTGAAATACACCAGCTTTTCCTTGGCGAACAAGTCCATGTACTCTGTATCGTGGAGTGAGATGCGCGTTGGCATCCAGCTCGGGTGGTCGGTGATCGCGGTGTCGAACCGCTGGCGGCACCGTGTGTGTAGCTTGGTAACATGCAAGTCCGAGTACTGGGGCCCCTGGCGGTTGGCCGAGTAACAGCGGACAATCTGCGAGCACACCGACTTTATCTCCTTATCGGCCATCTTGTCGTCAAAGTCCATATCGATCACAAACTGGTAGCCAGACCGGGTTTGCTCCTCTGGCTTGCGCTTTGCGGGTGCCTCGCCAGCCGCTATCCGCCGCTTCTGGCGCCGCCGGCTCTCGGCACGTTTAATCCGCTGCTTCTCTTTGAACTCGGCCGACCGCTCGTCCCACATCTCCTGACGCATCACTTTCTTTTGCTGGTTCCGCGACAGCAGGTCAAACTCTGCCCGGGTCATCGACGTGGGCGCAAAGTCGTCGACGCTCGGCCCCTTGTATTTGGCTGCAGTGTCTGGATGGTTTGGCCGCTGGCGCTTGCTGGCCGGCAGATCCGAGACCTCGGTAGCTGGCGACTTTTCCATTATTGACCGCAATTTACGCACACAAGAGAGAGAGAGAGAAAGGCAGACTTGTAGAATTTTTTTGGTTCGGTCCTTCCCGGTTTGCGAGTGACCAGCGATGGTGATTTTTTAGATCACCATATGGTCTCTTGGACAAGAGATGGGTTTAAAAATGAATTGGCTTCAAAAGATAAACAGCCAGGATGCGTCTACAGCTTGCCAAACTCCTCGGACAGCGACTGGCAGCGCGCGCGGCAGGCCAGCATGCCTGACGACACGCCCTCGGGCACGCCCTTCTCGATCATCTTCTCGACCGCAGCGTGCGTGGTGCCGTTCGGCGACGTGACCTTGCGGCGCAGGGTCTGCACGTCATCGTCGCTGGTCAGCACCATTTTGGCCGCGCCCAGCGCCGTCTGCGCCGCCAGCCGCTTCGCCGCATCTGCCGAGAGCCCCAGCTCCTGGCCGGCCTTCTGCATTGCCTCGATTATCAGGAAAAAGTAGGCCGGGCCGGATCCCGACACCGCAGTGACCGCATCGATGCCCGATTCGCTGTCCACCCACACGTACTCCTTGGCAATGTTGCTCACCACATACTCGGTCTGCCGCCGTTGCTCTGCGGTCACCGCGGCGTCCGCATACATGCCCGCGGCGCCCTCGCCCACCAGCGCCGGCGTATTGGGCATCAGCCGCACCAGTGGCACCGCGCTGTTGGTCCACCGCGCCAGATCTGGCACCGTCACTCCCGCAACAATTGAGATCACCACTGGGGTTGCTGCTGCCAGTGCATCGGCAACGCCCCGCACCACGTCGCCGACCACCTGCGGCTTCACTGCCAGCACCACGACGTCCACGTTGACACCCTGCGACACCTCGGCGCCCTGCTTGCCCGTGATCGCATCCACGTTGCTCTCAAACACGTCGATGCCGTAGGTCTTGCGCAGGTAGTCGCGCCGCTGGTCGAACGGCTCCGACACGCGCACATGCGACGTTGGATGCCCGGTCTTGAGCAGCCCCGACAGGATTGCCTCGCACATGTTTCCGCCGCCGATGAACGTGATGCTGGGTGCGCCGGCCATGGTTATTTCTATAGCTTGAAGTTTCTTGTGTAAAAGTCTGGTGCAAGTGGTTTGGCGCTGAGAATCAAAGATAAGAGGAAAGAGAAAGCTAATCTGGGGGAGCAGTGCTCTTGCCTGGCTTTTATCAACGTGGAGCTGTGACGAATCCGGCCATACGTCATAGCCCTCATCCTAAAGTTCACGATTACGTCGCCTGGCCAGCTTTTTGACATCTCACGGTTGCTGACTCTCTGACGAGTCCTGCTTGTACCGCTGCATGCCCTGACCAACCACTAGCACCGGACACGGTGAGTTCTCGACCAGGTACATGACCTTGCAGCCGGTCAGCCGCTCGCGTATCGACTTGGTCTGATGGCAGCCCGAAATCACTAGGTCGCATTTTAGCTCGATCAGCTTGCGCACCAGCTCGCCGCGCACGTCAATGCCGCGAATCGACACACCCTTGATCGGAAACCCTTCCTGTTTGATCGGGATTGCATGCTTCCGCAGTAACTCGTGGCTGCGCAGGCGCTCGGCGTCCTCCTTGGCGTTGTTGGCCATGGTTAGATCGCCAATGAGGCTGTTGGCAGCCTGACGGACGTTGATAAGGACTACTTGGTCGCGGTTCGGCACCAGCTCGTTCTGCAGCACCCATTCAACAATGTTCTCTGCCTGGGCGTCGTTCTTGATGCACACGGCAACCAGGCGCGAGCGCAGGGCACCCGCCTGGCTCCTGCGGCGGCGGCGTTGCGGGCTCCGTGGAGACACCTCGGGGATCTCGATCAAAGTGCCCTTGCGGAATATCGACGGATGGCTGACAACGACGGGCGATGTGGCCGACGGCGAATCCATGTTCAGGGCGACGAGCCGGTCGAATACGTTGGCAGCTTCGTCGCTCACCGCCTCTTGCTGCCGCTGCTGCAGGTCCAGCGGGGCTGGCCGGCTGGTGCTGGCTTGAGGAGCATTGCCGTCGTCCTGTGCGCTATCTGGCTGGCTGCCAGCGTGGTTATTCGACATGGTTAGGCGTAAGAGAGAGTAGTAAAATAAGGTATGCAAGCAAAGCGGTGACAAAAGAAGTCCCGGAGTCTCGGCCACCGGTGTCGGGAGCTTCTCCAGAAATATTCCGCAGACACGTGCTGTGTGACGCTAAAGTCAATGCATCGCGTGTTGTGGCCTTTTTGCCAAAGTCGCGCGTGGATCGAATGATCTGCGTAGTAGATAAATTTTTATCTTGGAACTGAGTGAGATTGGCTAGAATGCAGCGGCGGCGTGGTGTGTGCGGCCCAGGTTGTCCAGCGGCTTGACGCGGTAGATGCGCACCATCCAGTTGTCGGTGGTGTAGGCCTCCTCAAAGTTATCCAGGGTTACGCGCGACGGCAGCCGCTGCTTGCGCACGCGGTCAAACGCCTGCGGGCCCATGACCTCGCCGAACCGGTAGTAGCACAGCTTGTGGAGCAGCGAATTGCGCATGGTCTCGCTGGCCGAGTCGCCAATCGCATACTGGCCCTCGTCGTTGAAGAAGGCCTGCTCGTTGACGGCGTCCGGGTACACGCCCTGGGCAATGCGAATCATCCACAGGAACTTGTTGATGTCGTCGCCCGAGTACCCGAGCATGGCGCCAAAGATAACCAGCACGTAGTCGACGTCGTGTTGGCGCGCCAGCTCGTACGCGGTGTCCTCGTCGGAGGCCATGATGCGGCCGACGGTGGCGATGTGCGTGTTGTTCCACGTGTTGTTGTCCACAAGCGTCGGGCGGTCGGCCATGCCGGCCAGCTGGTAGCCGTAATCCCACCACGAGAGCACGCGCGCGCCCTTGTCGGTGTTGTGCCGCAGCCAGGAGTATGCCTCGCGGAAGTCGTCAATGATGTGCTGGGAGCCGTCGGCACCGCGCGACGCCAGCACCACGGACGGCGACGAGTACGCCGACGACGTGATCCAGCTGCAGTGCCACTGGAACATGCACAGGAAGAACATAAAGTTAGCCAGCACCGCAATCCGCGGCACGTACGCCGACACCCGCGACGACGCGCTCATCGTGCGGTTGTTCAAGTACGTCTCGAACACGCCGGCAATCGCCACGCCCGCCAGCACGCAGACAATCGGCGTCAGCGTCAGAATCAGCCGCACCATCACGCCGGCAAAGTACGCGGCAAACAGGGCGTACAGGATCAGGAACACATGGTTGTCAGTGAGCTCGCGGAAGCTCAGGTAGATGCCGGCCGGGAACAGCCACACCAGCATGTTCAGGTCAAAGAAGAAGTTTGGCCAGGCGGTCGGCTGGTGCTCGGACACCGAGGCAATGATGGGGATGTGCACCTTGGCGTAGCCGGTGTCCCACAGCGAGTAGAAGCGGCCAGTCCACGGCGCAATCACGCCGCGCGCCGTCAGCAGCGCCAGCACACCGGCGCCCACCACAAACAGCCCGGCCACGGCTACACGCAGCACCACCGCAAACTGCTGCGCGGGAAGCTGCGTGCGCACGTGCTGGGCAAAGGCCACCACCTGCACCAGTCCAAACACGCCCAGCGCCGCCATGTGCTCGCTGGTAAACGTCGGCTGGAACCCGACAAACGGGATCTGCATGCTGGCCAGCGTGCCCAGCGCATAGAACGTCGAGTAGGCCACGTATATGCGGTTGCTGAACCGACCCATCAGCACCAGCGCCAGCACATGCAGCGGCACCAGGTTGATGATAAACACGTATCCGCCCCACGCCGACACCATGTAGAAGTAGAACCCGGCCGCCAGCGCCGCATCCAGCGCCGATCCGCGCCGCACCGCGCGCAGCCACAGATAGAACGTGAACACCAGCAAGAAAATCGCAATGCCCTCGTTGTCGTAGGACCCGGCCACCGATCGCGAGATGTATCCAGGAGCCACGCCCATGAACGCCGCCGCAAACAGCCCGGCGGTCGCATTCTTCACCTCCTTGCCCAGCAGATACGTCGCCACCGCCGTCAGCGCCGAGAACGCCGGCGCCAGGAACACGCACACGTTGCGGATATCCACCGGAATGTTCAGTGCGTGCAGCGCGTTATAGATCGCGGCCGACGTCACCATGATTCCTGGGTACAGCGTGCCGCCGACCACGCGCCCGAGCGGGTACCACGCCGCCGTGTCGAACCAGTTCCAGAATCGATCGAACCCGTGGTTCACCAGGAACTTGGTCGTGCGGTAGTTGAACCATGGGTCGAACTCGTGGATTATCGACTCGAACCGGATTACCGAGTACAGCCGCGACCCAATCGCCACTATTGAGATGAGCCCCAGAATCGCCGTGCGCAACAGCGACGTCTGGTCCACCGCCGACAGACCCATCGTTGTTTTAGAATGACCACGGCAAGAATGCACTCGTCGGAAATGTGGAAATGAGGAAAGGTAAACAAGCAAGAAAGGGAGAGGAGGGGCCGCCGGCTGGGAGCGTTAACCGAGACTGTGAACAAGCCGCGGGTCTGATCAGCTAATCGCTTGCTTCTCTCTGCTTCCTGGGTTTTCGTACTATTATACTTGCTCTAAATTATGGAGTCTGGCCAGGAAACCGAGGCGCAAAAGCGCCGCCGCCTGCGGCAAGAGCGCATTCGCAGCCGCGGCGGCGACCGGCTGAACCGTATCAAGGGCACGTTCAGCGAGGTGCAGTCCGACATGGGCGCCGAAATCGGCATGGTTGGCGGCCACGAACTCACTACGGGCTGTGCCGAGTCTGCCGACAGTGACACCAGCGCCAAGCCGCGCCGCCGTGCCGGCAACTTGGCACGCAAGGCGCGGCTTGAGGCCGAGGCTGTCAGCAGCCCGCTCAGCGATACCCGGTCGCTGCCCGAAGTTAGCGGCAGCAGCAGCGCACTGGACGAGACGCTGGCCGCAGAGATTGATGATCCAGCGGCAAGACTTGAGCCGGTGGAGCTTGGAGAAGCTGTGGTGCTGCCGTCGCGCGGGCGCCGGTTCTCGGGCGCCGGACTGGTCCAGAGCCTGGTGCGGCTGGTGCCCGTGGCCAGCGTATTTGTTTACGGCGTGCGACGTGAGGCCGCGTATGAGCGCCTGCTGGGCGACGACACAGATGACGTGCGTGTCAAATGGACGGGCCTGGTGCGTGCGCGCCCCGATGCGCGTCTGGACGAATGGGCGCCGGGCAACTATCTGCTGTTTTACGTGCTGGTCGTCGAGGGCGCGCTCTACGGACTGCATCTAGCGCTTAACACTCAGCCAACGTCGTGGCCCGCCGCGCTGCTGCCCGCCGCCCGCCGCATGGCCGACAGCCTGTCGCTGCTGCTGTTCTTCACCGCATTGAGCATCCTCGCTGTTTGAATAGACGCGATCAAGATCAGATCAGTCCATGGCAAAAAAACCTCAAGCTGTGAAAGCAGCTGTGCTGTTGGGCGCTGCTTCTCTTCCTTTTTCGATCGCTCGGCTCGCGTTTCGGCTTCTGTAATAAATAGCTTCTTAGCTCTCGATCGGCAGCGCAAATTCGCAAAATCGAGTCGGAAAAATGAAGGAACCGGTGCTGGTGCAGGCGCCAAAGCAAATGTACGTGACCGCATTCTTTGCTCAGCACAATAAGCACCGGGCGTAGTTACTAACCTGCCTCTTGCCACTTGCTGTAGCCACTGCATCCAGTTTGGCGTGCCCAGCCCGCGCGACATCCGCCAGGCCGCCGAGCTCGAGATCAACCAGCGCGACCTTTATTGCGCGGATGTTCCCAATCCGCCGAATCCGTTTGGCGTGCTGGATCCGCGTCTGGGCGTCTCGAACAAGAACGACACCTGCGGCACATGCGGCCAGCACATGTCCGAATGCGTGGGCCACTGGGGGTTTATTGAGCTGGCCGTGCCCGTGTTCCACTTTGGATATTTTAAGACTACGCAGATGGTGCTGCAGGACATTTGCAAGCGGTGCTCGCGCGTGATGCTCGCCGAACCCGACCGCCGCAAGTTTCTGCGGCGCATGCGCACGCCCGGCATTGACGGGCTGCAGACGCGTGCGGCGATCAAGGGCGTCAACGACCTCTGCAAGAAGGTGACGTACTGCCCGCACTGCGGCGAGACCAACGGTGTGGTCAAGAAGGGCGGACCGCTAAAGATTATCCACGACAAGTACCGCCAGAAGCGCACGGCCGAGGAGCAGGAGGAGTTCCGCCGCACCATGGCCAATGCCGTTGAGGCTGATCCGCAGCTCAAGCCGCTGGTGGCCAAGACACAGAGCGAGGAGCTGACTCCGCTGCGCGTGTACAACCTGTTCAAGAACATCTCCGACGAGGACTGCGAGCTGATGGGGCTCAATCCGGTGAGTGGCCGTCCCGAGCTGTTCCTATGGACCTGCCTTCCGGTGCCGCCCGTGTGCATCCGCCCGTCGGTAGCGCAGGATGGTGCCAGCAACGAGGACGATCTGACCGTGAAGCTGTCGGAGATTATATTCACCAACAGCGTGCTGCAAAAGGGCCTGGCCAATGGCTCGCTGGCCAGCAACATCATGGAGCAGTGGGACTGGCTCAGTCTGGGCATCGCAATGTATATCAACAGTGAGGTTCCGGGCGCGCCGCAGGCCATCGTTGGCAAGCCCATTCGCGGCTACACCCAGCGCCTCAAGGGCAAGCAGGGCCGCTTCCGTGGCAATCTCTCGGGAAAGCGCGTCGACTTTAGCGGCCGCACGGTCATTTCGCCCGACCCGAACATGCGCATCGACGAGGTTGCCGTGCCCGAGCGCGTGGCCAAGATCCTAACGTATCCGGAGCGAGTTACCCCGCACAACATTGAGCGCCTGCGTGCTCTGGTCCGTCGCGGGCCCGACAGCCATCCGGGCGCCAACACCGTGCAGTATGCGTCCAGCGGCCAGAAACGCGTGCTGATCAAGGCCATTCGCCAGAAGGTGGCCGAGGGCCTGCGCAACGGCGACATTGTCGAGCGCCATCTGAGTGACGGTGACGTGGTTCTGTTCAATCGCCAGCCGTCGCTGCATCGTCTATCCATTATGGCGCACTCGGCGCGTATCATGCCGTGGCGCACCTTCCGCTTCAACGAGTGTGTGTGCACGCCGTACAACGCTGATTTTGACGGCGACGAGATGAACCTGCACGTGCCGCAGACCGAAGAGGCGCGGATCGAGGCCCGCGAGCTGATGGGTGTCCACCACAACCTGGTCACGCCGCGCAACGGCGAGCCCATCATTGGCGCTACTCAGGACTTTATCACCACCGCCTACCTGATCACCCAAAAGGAGCGCTTCTACGATCGCTCGCAGTTTGTGCAGATTGTCTCGTACTGCTTTGACGCCGACGTCCACATCGACATCCCGCCGCCCTGCATCATCAAGCCCCGCCGCATGTGGTCGGGCAAGCAGATTATCAGCGTGATGATGCGTCCCAACCGCGCCAGCCCGATCAAGATTAACCTTGAGGCCGGTACCAAGTCGTACAAGCGCGTGCCGATTCCAGACCTATGCCCAAAGGACGGCTATCTGATTATCCGCAACAGCGAGCTGATCTGCGGCGCCCTCGACAAGTCGGTGGTTGGCGACGGCAAAAAGACATCGATCTTCTTCATTGCGCTGCGCGACTATGGTACCACCGAAGCAGCCGCGATCATGAACCGTCTGGCCAAGCTCTCAGCCCGGTGGAGCTGCAATCAGGGCTTTTCGATTGGCCTGTCGGACGTCACCCCCGGAGCCAAGCTGAGCAAGCGCAAGGACGATCTGATTCAGAGCGCGTACGCTACGTGCGACGACTACATCTTGCAGAGCCGCAGCGGCAAGCTGGAGAACCTCCCCGGCCGCGATGCCGAGCAGACACTGGAAGACACCATTTCTGGCGTGCTGTCGGGCGTGCGCGACAACGCGGGTAACATATGTATGGAGGAGCTGGGCCGCTACAACGCGCCGCTGATTATGGCCACCTGCGGGTCCAAAGGCAGCACCCTCAACGTGTGCCAGATGGTTGCCTGTGTCGGCCAGCAGATTGTTAGCGGCAGCCGAATCCGCGACGGGTTCACTGACCGCACCCTGCCGCACTTTTTGAAGCGGTCGCGCACGCCCGAAGCCAAAGGCTTTGTCGCCAACAGCTTCTACTCGGGCCTGTACCCGACCGAATTCTTTTTCCATGCCGCCTCGGGCCGTGAGGGTCTGGTCGATGCGGCGGTCAAAACTGCCGAGACGGGCTATATGCAGCGCCGTCTGGTCAAGGCCTTTGAGGACCTGCGCGTGCACTACGACTCGTCCGTGCGCAATTCTGCCGGCACCGTGGTGCAGTTTGAGTACGGCGGCGACTCGCTGGATCCGTACAGCCTGGAGGGCGACGGAAAGCCGGTCATCTTCGAGCACAACTGGAAGCACATTCGCAACACGACTGACGTGCCGGCGGACGAGGAGCGGCTGGCGCCTTTCCAGATCAAGCAGCTTGTTGATCAGGCGCTTACGGCACCGCGGTTTGTCACCTGGACTACCGAGCACTGGCGCGACGAGCTGCGCGAGTTCATGCACACGCTTGCTGAGCGCCTTGCTGTGCTGCGGGCGGCCTATGGGCTGGAGCCGTTTGCCGAGCAGCCGGCTGGGATATTGGACCAGCCAGCCAAACCCAAGACGCGCGGGCGCAAGCCCAAGAATCCGCCGCCATCGACGGGGTCTACGCCTGAGGAGATGTTGGAGCGGGTTCTCGGCTGGTCGCTGGCTGCGGTTGACGGAAAGACAACCGCGCCTGTCCGCCGCGTGATTGACAACAAGCTCCTGGTTACGCGCAGACTGCTGGAGCGGTTCCTTGACCTGTGCATCACAAAATACCAGCGGTCGCGCGTGGATCCGGGCACGGCGGTCGGTGCGGTTGGCGCGCAGAGCATTGGTGAGCCGACCACCCAGATGACGCTGAAGGCGTTCCACTTTGCCGGTATCGCGAGCATGAACGTGACCATGGGTGTGCCGCGGATCAAGGAGATCATCAACGCGGCCAAGAAAATCAGCACGCCGGTGGTCACTTGCAAGCTGATCAACGAGACGAGCCTGTCGTCGGCGCGTATTGTCAAGGGCCGCATCGAGCGCACGTTGCTGGGCGACATTGCGCAAAGCATCGAGGAGGTGTTTACCGGGACCGCGTGTTACCTGAGCGTCAAGATCGACATGGAGGTGGTCGAGAAGCTGCAGCTGGAGCTGACGCTGCCCGACATTTGCGACGCGATTGCCAATGCGCCCAAGCTCAAAATCGGCAACAATGTGCACATGGAGCGCCCGTCCCGGCTGAACGTGTTTGTCACGCCCAAGGACTCGAAGCAGCTGTACTATGCGCTGCAGACGCTCAAGCGCGCGCTTCCGGGGATTGTCGTCCACGGCGTACCCGCAGCTCGCAGCTCGGTTATCGCAAAGAGCGACACGGGCAACGGATACACGCTGAGCATCGAGGGTAACACGCTGCAAGAGGCAATGAACACGGACGGCGTCGACGGCCGCTACACGGTGACCAACCACATCATGGACAACCTAAAGTACCTGGGCATTGAAGCGGCGCGCGCGATGACTATTCGCGAGCTGCACAAGATCTTTGGCGTCTACGGAATCAGCATCGACATGCGCCACCTGATGCTGCTAGGCGACCTGATGGCGTACAAGGGCGATATCCTGGGAATTACGCGCTACGGTATCGCCAAGATGAACGACTCGGTGATGATGCTGGCCTCGTTTGAGAAGACCACGGACCATTTGTTTGACGCGGCGGTCTTTGGCAAGCGCGACATGGTGCACGGCGTGTCGGAGCGCATCATCATGGGCCAGCAGATGCCGATCGGCACTGGCGTGTTCAAGCTGCTGATGGACTACGACCGCGAC
>JANBPA010000091.1:0-28438 GCA_027575275.1 Coemansia sp. RSA 2711
TATCCAGGCTTAGCATCATATCCAGGCTTAGCATCATATCCAGGCTTGCCATTTTGCGTAGCAACAAAGTTGTTGATGTCGCGCGAGAACGCGTCTGGCTGGTCGAAGCGGTCGGGCTTGGGGAAATACTCGGCCGGGTCGTAGTTCATATCGACCTCGAACAGCCCCAGCCCCTTGGACTCGGCATTTGCGGCAACAGCCGTGCCAGCAACCAGCACAAACAACCCCAACTGACGCTTCATCAAAGTTTTTTTTATATTATATACTAGGGGTGGATTATGAACAATAAAAAAATTGGAACAGGCGAGTATTCTTTAAGCCGCGCAAAGGGGGATTGGGAGGGACTTGACGTGTGTTAAATAAACCAGTGCGTCTCGATACACTGCGAATAGCAAGGTCGTGTGTATATTTCTGCTACATGAGTAACCCGTGTCTTGTGCGCACAAAAAGGTACGGGTTGAAACCATGGTTACTGCCAAGTTCCTTAAACATCTCAGCCGGACTAACAACGAAGCAGCCCTAGTTTACTGTTTACCAATTACCCAGCTCCCCCTTCCAAGGTGTGTTTTATACACAGGGCAATTTTTTGTCGATTAACGCTGAAACAAAACACAATTAGATAAGGAAATAGAATTACCAGAACAAGCCATCACCCACAGACGAAATGTCTCGCTGCAAGCGCGCATCGTCGATTTGCTCCAGCTCCAGCCGCAGCGCAGCAATCCGCTGGCGGTCGATCTGAATATGGTCGGGCGCATAGCAGCCGCCGTCGCCCTCGCGCGCAAGCAACGCGTCGTAGCGGCGGGCAAATGCCTGCACGCGGAGCTCCAGCACAGGCGTCGACGCCTCGACGCGCTGCTCCTCGCGTGCAACCCCCGCGTCAATGGCCGAGTCCGGATACTGAAACACGTGGAACGGCAGTAGCCGCTGAATCATGTCTTGCGTGCCGCTGAACGGCGTCTGCCACTCGGGCGCCCGCACCATGTGGTGGTCCATCGCCAGGGCCTCGCGGAACCGCTGGCTCACCTCGGCCTCGTGTCGGCTCTGCGGCCGCACCCGCGGCGCCTCGCTCGCGGGCGGCGGGCCCGGGCTCATGGTGTTGGCGCGCGGCGTCGGCGTGGGCGTCCGGTTTTTGGCCGAGTACTTGCCGGTCTTGTTGTATTTGCGGCGCTTGGTCGGCGTGGCGGCGCCCGAGCCCGGGAAGTCGTGCGGATCCCGCTCGGCGCCCGACGCGTAGCTGCCCACCGGCGACACGTCGCCCGACTGCGGCTGGCTGCCGGGCAGCGACGGGCAAAAGTCCGACGCAGCGTCGGCGGGCGTCCGGGCGCGCAGCTCCGAGTCGTACATGTGCGCCAGCTGCGACGCCTGCGCCTTGGTCAGCGCCTTGAGGATCTGCAGCAGCGACGCCGGCTCGACCGCGCTGCCCGGCCCCGCGCCCTCGACAATCGAGCCAATCTCCACCGGCGGACTCAGCCGCCGCAGCACCTCAGCCGGGCCGCCCAGCAGCTTGAGGTACGCCGACTGGTACATTTTCTCCAGCGCCGTCTTCTGCGGCGTGCCCGGCGTCTGCGGCGTCCGCCTCGGGCCCGGCGTCCGCACGGCCCCGTTGGGCGGCGTGCCCGGTGCCGAAAACGACCCGGACGCCGGCGCCGACCGCGGCCCGGCCCCGCGGCCCGTGGCAAGCTGCGGGCGTGGCGCTAAGGAGGGCAGCGACGGCCGCGGCCGGCTGTGTGGCGTGGGCGCGCGAGTGCCGGCCGGCGGCACCGACCGCAGGCTCTGCGGGGCGGCCGGCCGGGCTGCAATCCGGGTCGGCGACGCGGTGCTGCTGCGGATCCGCTGGATCTCGCTCATGACCTTTGTGCGCTGCTCGCTGGTCAGCGACGCCACCGGCATGTTTCCGGGGAGCCGGTATATGATGGTGCTGTTCTGCCGCACCACCTCGACGGTCACGCCGGCCACCGTGATCTTGCGCAGCAGCTGCGACGCCCCGGCGCCCTGCGGCGTCGGCGGCCGCGGCCGTGCGCCTGCCACGCGCGCCGGGCGCACGGGCGGCCGCCCACCACCACGCTCTGCGGCCATGCCGGGCGCCGGGCTGGATGCGCGGCTGCTGGCCCTGCTGGTCGATGCGGATGCTGGCAGCGATATTGGCTTTGGTGTGTGCTGTCGGTTGCCGGCATTCAGCGGCATTGTCCGTAATCTCGCTACATTGCCACCACAGAGCGCATGCCTTTATTCGATGGGGTTTGGATTTTCTTTGCCTGAAAAAAATGAACCACAACAAATTGAAGAGCAAAGGAACAGAAATATACAGCACTCCGTTGGCAGGAGCGAGAGCAGAGAGAGAAGCCTTACCTGGCGAAGGAGCGTGTATGCGTGGGCCTCCACAGCGGTCGTGGTTGGTGAAATTGGCGTGTTTACCAGGGAATTGCATGCAAACAGCGAAAAAAAAAGAGCGGTGATCACGGTCATGGATTTTTGCCCGCGCAACTGGTGATGTTGATCGGTGGATCAGCATTTAATATCGCACGAAGCTGCGGACTAACAAAAAAACCACAGCCGAATGTGGCAATCGGCTATCCGGTCAACGGTAATAGACACGGCTAGACCGTATAGCAGATAAACCGTTCTTTTTCCTCCTTCTTCTTCCTATCAATCCCAATATCAAGTCGAGCAGATGTCAGAGTTTTCGTTCAGCGACCACTCGCACCGGCGGTTCAATCCGCTGACGCAGACCTGGGTGCTCTGCTCGCCGCACCGCGCCAAGCGCCCGTGGCTGGGCCAGGTCGAGGAGGCAGCGAACGAGCAACGCCCTGCATACGACCCGCAATGCTACCTGTGCCCGGGCAACCGGCGCGCAACCGGCGCGCAAAACGCCCAGTACTCGTCCACCTACGTGTTCCCCAACGACTACGCGGCCGTGCACGCCGCCCAGCCCGACTGCACGCGCGCGGCGCTCGCGCAGGTGGCCGGCACGCAGGCCATTGGCGAGCTGTTCCGGGTCGAGTCGACGCTCGGCCAATGCAAAGTCCTGTGCTTCTCGCCGCGCCACGACCTGACCCTGCCCGAGCTCAGCGTCGACGAGATCAGCGCGGTTGTGCGGGCGTGGCAGCAGATATACACGAGTCTGTCCGAGGACCCGGACATCCGCTATGTGCAGTTGTTTGAGAACAAGGGCGCGATGATGGGCTGCTCGAACCCGCATCCGCACGGCCAGGTGTGGGCGCTCTCCGACGTGCCCAGCGAGCCGGCCAAGGAGATCACCTCGCTGCTGGCGTACCGCCAAGCCCACGCGGAGCCCGATGCCTGCTTGCTCTGCAGCTACGTGGCCGCCGAGCTGGCCAACGCCCATGCGCCGCCGACCAATCGCGTGGTGCTGCAGAACGACTCGTTCGCGGTGCTGGTGCCGTTCTGGGCGGTGTGGCCGTTCGAGACGATGATTGTGGCCAAGACGCATGTGGCCAATGTCAGCCAGCTCGATACCCAGCAGGTGCGCGACCTGGCCGCCGCCATGCAGGCGCTGACCATCCGCTACGACAACCTGTTCCAGTGCAGCTTCCCGTACTCAATGGGCCTGCACCAGTCCCCGACGGCCACGCACCCGGATGCCGGCTGCTGCCACCTGCACCTGCACTTTTACCCGCCACTGCTCCGCAGCGCAACCGTGCGCAAGTTCCTTGTGGGTTTCGAAATGATGGCCGAGCCGCAGCGTGATCTGACCGCCGAGCAGGCTGCCGCCAGATTGCGTGCGCAAGATCCGATTCATTACAAAAGCCATGCAACCTGATACCCCCCCCCCCAAAAAAAACCCATGGCCTGACATGAAAGAAAACAAGAAATGAAAAATCTCGAGATTTCGTGGTGATTTTTCATCCGGAAGTGGCGGTTAAATTGTCGCTCTTTTTTCAAATGTCGTCCGGAAGAAAACAACAACCAAAGACTCCGAAGCTCCTCCGTCCCTCCCCTTTTGTGCAGGAAGGCATTTGATTGCGTTCTCTCCCTCCCCTTTTCTTCTTCCCATTCCTTCTCTGGGGGTTTTAATATATTATTTTGTTCGATATTGCTATTCTCTATTATAAAGGGGGCTTGTATCTATAATGTCAGCTGGGATCGGTGCCGAGGACGACGCCAACACGCAGCCATTCAACGAGCGCACGCTGGAGCTCGAGGAGATAGGGCCGGACACGTATCTGTCGGTGGATCTGTGGCAGCCCAAGGGCAACCGCGGCGTGTTCGGCGGCCAGGTGATCGGCCAGGCGCTGTCGGCGGCCGGCAAGACTGTGCCCAGCCCGTTCCGGTGCAATTCCCTGCACTGCTACTTTCTGGCGGCCGGCAAGGGCACCGACATGATCGCCTACGAGGTGCGGCGGGTGCGCGAGGGCGCGTCGTACTGCACGCGGCTGGTGGTGGCCAAGCAGACCGGGCGGGTGATATTTATCGCCACCGTCAGCTTCCAGCGCGCCGAGGCGTCGGCGCTCGTGCACCAGTACCAGATGCCGCAGGTGCCGGCGCCCGATCAAGTGATCAGCCGGGAAGAGCACATGCGTCGGCAGCAGCGGCGCCTCGACGCCGTCGACGAGGACAAGATAGCCGAGTTCAGCGTGCTGCCCGTGGAGTCGCGGGCAATCCCCGTGGCGCGCGACCAACGCGGCCTGCCGATCAACGCGATCTGGCTGCGAGCCAAGGGCGACATGAGCGTGCTTGGCCATCTGCACCACCAATGCATGCTTGCGTATGCGTCGGATTTTGCCCTGATCAGCACGGCGCTGCGCCCGTTCGAGGTCGACCGCCGCGAGTCGCGCTACAAGGTGTCGATGCTTGTGAGCCTCGACCACACGATCTGGTTCCACGAGCCGTTCCGTGCCGACGAGTGGCTGCTCTACGTGATGGAGAGTCCGCGGGTCGCGAGTGGCCGTGGGCTGGCCGTCGGCCGGATTTACAACCGCGATGGCGTGCTGGTTGCGTCGACCGCGCAGGAGGGCGTGGTGCGCGGCACCGACGAGGGCCCCGACCACCGGACTCTCGAGTTCCGCAACTCGGTTGCCTTTGCCGGCCGATCCGAGGCCAAGCTCTGAGCTAAAGACACTTACTTGTAATAGAATATAAACCAACAGCGAAACACGCATGCTGGACTTTTGAGCTGTTGTTTGTGTGTTCAGTCTGTAAATGCCTCGAGCTGCACTAGCACCGGCTCCTCGTAGTATGCGGGTGCCGCGTATGCGCGCATCGAGGCGGTGCTGCGGCCCAGGTACTCGGTGCCAGTCTTTCCGCCATGGCAGTCGGCAGCGCACACGTAGACCAGCATGGTGCCGAACTCGAGCCCCAGATCGAATGCCCGCATCAGCTCGCTGCCCACCAGCCGCGCTGCCGGCGACGCCCGCGGCTCGACAGACACCGGCAGCTCAAGCACCGTCAGCAGCGCCGGCATGAGCTGGCACTCGAACACACGCGGCCCGCCGCAGTGCGGACACCGCGGCAGCCCGGCGCCCGAGCACCCATCCGGCGGCGCCATCTGACCGTCGTCGTCATCGTCATCGTCATCGTCGCTGGCGCTGCTGAATCCCAGCACCCGTGCTGTCTCGTCCTGCAGCGTGTAGGGCAGCGGCGTGCCAGCAAACTGGTAGCGCATGACCTGCTCGGGATTCTGCTCGACAGTGCGGGCAAACCGCGCAAACGCCGCGTCGGTTCCCTTTGGCAGCATCGCGTGCTCGTACCGCTCCTCGCTCCAGTCGGGCTCGCCGCTGCTGGCCTGCTTGCCCTTGCCCTTGCCGGCTCTGCAGCTGGCGTCCGCGGCCAGCTCCAGCGCCTGGTCGATCTCCGCCTAGTATCGCTGCTGAATGCGGGTGTTGTCGGCCAGCTCTTCGGCATCAAATGCCAAGTATTGCGCGGTCACACTGTCCGGGTTTGGCGGCCATTCGATCCGTGGCGCGTTGTCTGAAACTGCCACCTTGCCAAGCTCCGCGGCTAGCTCGTCTATAGCCGCGTCCTTGCTGCCATCCTTATCGCCGTCACGGATATCGCTCGGCTCTGTATCCTCGGCCTTTGCCGAGCCGAACAGCGGGCCGGTGAACAGGCTGCTGGTTTGTTCAGAGCTTGGCGCCGCATCCGATCCGGTCCGCCACACGCTGCCAAAGTCCAGCTTGCCAGCACCCGTCGTGCTGCCGCTACCAAACAGCCCGCTGCCAAACGCAGAGGCCGGCTTTGGACGCGCCGCCGCCTTGCTCTGCTTTGCCAGCTTCAGCGCATAGTCGGCGTTCAGCAGATGGGCCCGCACGGCCTTTGCGGCGCCCGGTTTTCCGGTGCAGGCGCGGCGGGTGCACGCCCAGACGTACAGCACGCGCTCGTAGGGCGAGCCGTCCAGCGGCGCGTAGGCCTGCGCCAGCAGCGCCATCTGTGTCTGGCACTGGTCGCATGTGCCGGTTGCTGGCTCTGGGATCGGCGACGAGTCGTCCAGCCACTGCGGCTGCCCGCCCAGCCTGGACGTAAAGGGATCGGTGCCCTCGGGTCCCACGGCGCCGTCCGAGTACCCGAGCATGATCTGCTCGTGCCGGGTTGCGCGCATTTTGCACTCCGCCCAAATTTACAAGATAGAGATTAGAAAAAAATTTCACGTACGCATACACGGAAGCTAGAGAGAAGGAGAAAAAGAGCCAGCCAGCCTCGATCTTTTATCTCTTTTCTCTGTTCCTGTTTTCTTTTTTTTTCTTTCCAGTAGTAGAATGCGTGGAGCACTGTGGCGATTGCATCGAGTGCTGCCACGGGCAAGCGGGCGGCGGATACCGCGCATCGTACGGGCTGCGCAGCGGCCGCTAAGCACGGGACTCCACGAGGCAACGCGCGAAGAGGACGTGCAGCTGCGCGACGCGTTTGATCTGCCGACGCAGACGACGCTGGGCTCGGCGTGGTTCCAGCAGGGCCAGCCCACAGGCCTGCTTATGGAGTCGCGGTTTGTGAGCCCCAAGTCGTTCCGGCAGTCGGGACAGGAGGCGATGGCCGAGGCGGCCACGCTGGTGGAGCGGGTGCTGGGCGCGCAGACGCATGCGCGGCGGCGGCAGGTGGTAAAGTGCCTGGACCAGCTCAGCGACGCGCTGTGCCGGGTGATGGACGTGGCCGAGCTGGTGCGGCAGGTGCATCCGGACAGCAGCTGGCAGGCGGCGGCCGAAGAAGTGTACGGCGGAATGCTAGAGTACATGAACGGGCTCAACACACACGTGGGGCTGTACGCGAAGCTGGTCGAGGTCATGGACGACCCGGTAATTGCCGCCGACCTCAGCCCGGTTGAGCGCGAGGTGGCGCTGTCGTTCCGCCGCGACTTTGAGCGCTCGGGAATCCACCTGGCGACCACCGCACACGCGCGCTTTGTGGAGCTGTCGTCGCGCATCCACGACCAGTCGCGCGAGTTTCTGCGCAGCCAGGCGCTGGCGCCGGCGGGCGGCGCGGTGCCGGTGCCCGTGGACCAGCTGCGCTCGCTGCCGGCGCCCGTGGTCATGGAGATCCTGCAGGCGTTTCCGTCGCGCAAGCGCAGCGACGGAGTTACGGTTGTAGACATTGTGCCCGACGACTACGCGGCGCAGTACATCCTGCGCGACTGCGAAGACGCCGGCGTGCGCGAGGCCGTGTTCCGCGCGTGGCAGCACGGCGCGCCGTCGGCCGTGCAGGCGCTGGAGGGCCTGTTGGACGACCGCCTGGCGCTGGCGCGGACCGTGGGCTTTGAGTCGTTTGCGCACATGACGCTGGACGATAAGATGGCCAAATCGCCCGAGCACGTCGACGGGTTTCTGCGCGGACTGGCGACGCAGGCGCAGCCGCAGTGGGACGCAGTTGCGCGTGCGCTGCACCGCACACGCAGCCGCACACAGCCGGCCCAGCTCAGCGCGCTGCAGCCGTGGGACCGCGACTACTGGGTCAACCGACAGCAGATGGGGCTGGGCGCGCTACCGCAGCTGGCCGAGTACTTTAGCCTCGGGCGCGTGGTCCTGGGGCTGTCGCGCGTGTTTGCGCGCCTGTACGGTGTTACTCTGCGCGCGGCGATGCCGCAGCCCGGCGAGATATGGCACCCGGAGGTGCGCAAGCTGGAGGTGGTCGACGAGAACGGGCGGCTGCTGGGCCTGGTGTACTGCGACGTTTTTGCGCGCGACAGCAAGGCGCACGTGGGCGCCGCGCACTTTACCGCGCGGTGCGCACGGCGCGTCGACGACGACGTGGGCGCGGCGACCGTGGACGCCGGCAGCACGGTGGTGGAGCGCGACGGCATGCGGTTCCAGCTCCCCGTGGTGGTGCTGATCTGCAACTTCCCGGCGCCCGAGCCCGGCGCGCCGCCGCTGCTGAGCTGGGGCAACCTCGAGACCATCTTCCACGAGATGGGCCATGCGATGCACTCGATGCTCGGCCAGAACGGCTTCCACAACGTCGCCGGCACGCGCTGTCCGGTCGACTTTGTCGAGCTGCCCTCGGTGCTCATGGAGCATTTTGCCCGGTCGCCGCACGCGCTGGCGCTGTTTGCCTCGCATTTCAAGACAGGCGCGCCGCTGCCGCCCGAGCTGCTGCGTCAGCGCGCCCGCAGGCGGCAGCGCTACGCGGCGCTTGACCTGCACGCGCAGCTGTTTATGTCGGCGCTGGACCAGCGCTACCACGCGGCCGCGCTGGACCCGGAGGGGGCTGGCCGCCCCGGGTGGTCAACCCAGGTGCTGGCCCGAGTCCACGCCGACCCGATGTTTGGCTGCGGCCCGGGCCACGCGCTGTTTGGCCACGTCGAGAACACGCGGTGGCAGGCGCGGTTCACGCATCTGGTGGGCTACGGCGCCTCGTACTACTCGTACCTGCTGGACCGCGTGCTGGCCGGCCGCATATGGGACCGTGTGTTCCAGGGCGACCATCCGAGCGAGCAGAGCGCCCGCGATCCGCTGAACCGCGATGCCGGCGAGCGGCTGCGCTCGGAGCTGCTGCGCTGGGGCGGCGGCCGCAATCCGTGGACGTGTCTGGCCGCGGTGCTGGACAACGGATCGACGTCGCACCGCGAGATCGAGGCCATTTCGCGCGGCAACCGCCAAGCTATGCTCACTGTGGGCACGTGGCGCCTGCCCGACATGTAAGACCAGTATATATATACTCTATTTCAACTACTACACACGCTATTCGACTGGGTTGGTGATTGCGTGGTGCAGAATGTGGTGCACCACGTCGCGGCTGGTCCAGTAGCTAAAGTGCGCCTGGAACCCGAGCCAATACTCGCTCTGCAGATGGCCCTTGGTGAACGGCACAATATAGTCCATGCGTTCGGTGTACGGCAGTCCCAACGTCTGCTTCTCGGCAGCCGGCTCTACTGTGACCACGCTGGGTGTGGCTACGCTGGCAGTGGCCGAGCGCCCCGGCGTCTGGCCAAGCATTGTTGGCGCCGGCGGCGGCTGCTGCTCCTGGGTTTCCTCCGACTTTGTCTGTGCGCTAGGCGAGCTGCTGCTCCCAGCGATCATCTGTGCGCGCCTGCGGCCGTCGGCCAAGGTCAGCGGCAGTGTGTTTGCGCGTTTGATCCGTTCCCGGCGCACGTCCGGCCGATCGCTATCGTCTGATTCAGATAGCTCTTCTTCTTGCTGGATGCTGGGCGACTCGGTCTGCGCCGGATGCAGCTCGGTGTCGTGCCGCAACGCCATTATGCGCGACGAGAGCGGCAAGCCCTGGGCCTCGGCCATCTGCTGGCTGCGGTCGGGCGGCGGCCGCGACAGCGAGAATATGTGCATCAGCTGCCCGATCATCATGTCGTCCATGGGCTCGGCCAGCCCGCGGTCCGAGTCGCTCGAGTCGCTGGCCTGGAGCCGCCGCGGCATGTCCGAAAGGCTCTGCGACCCGCTGCGGAGCACCCGGGGAGCCGAGTCGCTCTCGCTATGACCCTCGGACTCGTTTGCGGGCAACGATGACGTAGATGAAGCCGACGAGTCCGAGTGGTGCGTGCCAATGGTGAATGCCCGCAGACGTGGCGAATCGCGGCGCTCCTGTGCAAACATGCTGAGGGTGGCCGCCATATGCGTGCTGCTCGAGTACGAGAACGCCGCCGGCGACTGGCGCTGCTCGATCGTGTGGGTTTCGGACTTTGTGCGTTGTCGGAACGACAGCGACTTGCTCAGCGAAGGAAGCAGCCGCGACAGGCTGCTGCGTCGCCGGTGGTGGCTGCCCGGCTGCTCGTCCGATGGGCTCGCGCCGCCCCATAGCAAGCCTGCTCGCGGCCGCTTCCCTTGCCGGGACCCGTGCAGGGACGCCGAGATCGGCGCCGTCACTGTCGTTTTGGCTGCGCGCAGCATACTCGTTGACAGCGTCACCGGCGCGACCATCGCGTCGACAAACGTCTTGCCGATGTCGGCCATGCTGTTTCCCAGCGACCGCCGCTTCTGCACGCTCGTAGGCTGCTGGCCAAACGACCCCGAGCGGCTCGACGCTGCCAGCCCGGTGATCGGCACTGCGGCCACATCCGCATACGTGCAGTCGGCCAGGGGCTCGGTACGGTACCCAAACGGGTCGTACGGATGAAAGATGTTGTGGAACCCGTTGCCCATCATGTACTCGTCGAACGTAAGGTGGCGGAACACCAGCGTGCCGCCGTGCGGCGACCCCATTGAAAACAACCGGTTGGGCGTGAATTCCAAATCGGGGAGTCCCCGATAGCGCACGCTCTCCCACACGCCGCCAGCCACCTGTCCGTGCTTCCGCATGTGCATCATGTACAATATCTCGTAGGAAATCAATCCGCCCAACGAGTGCGCGACCAAGTCGATTTGCCCCGCGAATCCCGGATGCGCGGTGCGGAAATCGCGGTACGCGCGGTTGAGCTTCTCAATGATCATTTTGAGCAGCTGGTGGCCGTGGAACGCCGAGTAGTAGTACAGGATGTCGCCAATGCGTTCGTTGTCGATGGTGCGGATCCACGGAATCGACGGCAGCGTCACTTTGTCCATGCGCGGCTTGGTCGTGTGCATGCGGTGCAGGTCGGCGTGGTACAGAATCGGCACCATTTCCACACATGCCCCCGTGTGGCTAAACTCGCGCTCGCAAATGTCCTTTAGCATCTCGCGAAACCGTTTCGCTACACCGTATTAGTCCCAGAGCCATGAGTTTAGTTACCACTAGTTTCCATTAAGCTGGGGGTGTTTTTAAAACAATTGGTTCTCCGGATAATTTTTAGCCTCAAGGCTTACCTTTTTTGACAAACGATCCTTTGGGTTTTTCATTCTCAGACTGTGGTCCGGTACCGGGGACCAGAATCAGCAGATGCGTGGGCGGTTTGTCCGACTCGACCGCGTTACTGCTACCGTTTAACAGCCCCGACTTTTGTGCAAACCGCATACTAAAAGCATGAATAAAAAAACTGAAATAGATGGAAGAAATTTGGATAAGCAGAGAAGAAAAGAACCTCATCCCTTTTTTCCACCTCAGGGTCTGGATTTCCGAAAAAAAAGCCAAAAAAAGGCTTTCGGCAAAACAAGAAAAAAGAGAGCGTATAAAGCAGCTACAGCCTGCCGGGCTCAGTCGTCCCGGCGCACAAACCACCACACCAGCGCCACGCCCACCAGCGCGGCACCCACGTCGACAGCCGTGTTGAAAATGTCCTTGCGCGTTATGCTCAGCTTGATCTTCTTTGGCCGGCACGTGCCGTCCTCACAGTAGTCCTCGTCGCTGTCCACGTCCTCGACAGGCTGCTCGGTCCCGCTGTCCCCAGCATCCTCAGCCTTGGCCGGCTCGTCGGCGCGCGGCTTCCGGCGGCGCAAACGCGACTCGACATAGTCGACGCGCGCCTCGACCTCGGCCAACAGCTCGGCGATCTTGGCGTTGCCCGGCTCCATCGCGTCGGCCTTGCGCAGCACGTCGCGCGCCTGCTCCAGCTTGCTCTCGCTGCTCAGAATCCGCCCCTTCATGTAGTAGCCCTTGACCCACTCGGGCTCCAGCACAATGCACTGCTCGGCGTGCTTGAGCGCCTGCGACCACCGCTTGAGGTTGATCAGCGCCATGCACGCGTTGCTGTGCAGCTTGGCGTTGTACATGTCGTAGCCCAGCCCGTTGCGGTAGTGCGCCAGGGCCTCGGCCCAGTTGCCCTGCTTGTACTCGGCATTGCCCTTCTCCTTCCACTCCTCGGCCAGCGCCTGGTCCCCTTCGCCGCCGTCCCCATCCTGGCCGCTGCCGTCGCGCCCCAGCTTGTGCTCCACGGCGTTGCGCCGCATCAGCGCGCTCTTGGCCTCGTCCATCTGGCCCAGCTCCTTGTGCGCCTTGGCCATGCGCAGCAGCGCCAGCGAATGCACCGTCGTGCACTGCTCCTCCTCGTGCCCGCCCAGATCCGTGTTGAGAAACTGCAGCACCTTTTCGCAGTCCTCGAGCACGCCCTCGTACTTGCCCAGCTGCAGCCGGCAGGTCGCCCGGGAGAGCAGCGGCAACGGCGACTGCACGGGGAGCGCGCACAGCTCGTCGAACTTTGCGAGTGCACCCTCGAGGTTCTTCTCTTTGAGGCACTCTTGCGCCTCGGCCAGGATGTACGCCGGGTCCAGCGGTGCGGCCTGCGGCTCCTTCTTTCCAAACAAACCCATGCTCAAACACCTAAAAAAAAACTGAAATGCAGATAATAATGAAAAAAAAACCTGGAGGAGAGACACAAAAGGACACCTCCGCACAAAAAAAATATTTATTTGTTTCAGCTCTTTCGCAAAAAAAAATTACTTCCACGAGCTGCTGAAAATATAAAAGGTGTTCTCTCCTTATCTACTTGAGGAACGGCGGACGGCCGCCCATTCTGGCTTCAGGAAGATCGCGGAGATAGCGCTCGACCAGCTCCCGGCAGTTCTGCATATGGTTGACACTCTGGCTATGGTAGCATTCCTCGAGCTTCTCCCGCACAATCCGCAGCTTCATAATCTTCACCCACTGGTCGCGCACCAGCCGGTCGCGGTTATCGTACAGCTCTATTTGGCATGGAAATATATACATCAGCAATGCTTTCTCGGAAATATATAGAGCCAATTAGAGTTATTCGAATTTCAAAACATACCCGTGCGATCCGCGGTGTACAGCGTTTCGCGCGTGGCCTTCACTGGTCCAATATCCGACTTTGTATCCGACATTTTATGAGCGAGTAGGTTGGCTAGGAGTACAAAAGAAAAACCAATGCGTGCTGTTAAAGTACTGAAAAAAAAGAAGCGACAAATTACGAATTGGAAACCTGAAGCTGTTTATCTCACCTAGATCCAGAGCGATTAGCCGATCAACCACGATCAAGTCCGGACCAACTTCTTTTTTCTTTCGACTTTTTTTCTCTTGCTCGTTCGCATTCGATACCTTATTTTATTATTACAAATGGCCGCAGTTGGAGAAACCAGCACCAGCTTCTTTGACACAGACGACGCCGAGCTGAGCCAGCTGCTCAGCCAGGCAAAGCAGGACCTGGCCCGCAAAGAGGCCGAGGCCAAGGAGCAGGCCGCCAGCCAGCCGCAGGCCGCCCGCATCGCACTAACCGTGCCTCTACGCCTCGACACCAACGACATGTCAAACTCGCCGCTGCTCCGGCTGGACGAGCAAACCGGCATGGCGCACCTCGACATTGACCGCGTGTACCAGGGCGGCACTTCCGCCAGCGCCTCTGCGATCGACGCCCAAATCGACTCCAAACCAGCCTTCGATCCGACGGTGCGGCGCAAAACGCCTGGTGAGCTCTCCCGGGAGAAGCAGCAGACCACGGGCAAGCGGTGGTTCGGCATGAAAGCCCCCACGCTCACTACCGAGATCAAAAACGACCTCCGTGTCTTGCAGCTCCGCAACGTGCTGGATCCGAAGCGGTTTTACAAGAAGGACTTGGTGAAGAAGCTGCCAAAGTACTTTGAGATGGGCACGATTATCGAGGGTCCGACGGAGTTTTACTCGAGCCGGCTTACGAAGAAGGAGCGTCGCCAGAACCTGGTCGACGAGTTGTTGGCCGACAAGAATGCGCGCGATTACTTTAAGCGCAAGGTTAGCGATATTCACGCGCACAACGAGAGCGGCGGAAAGAAGTGGCACCGGGCGCGTATGGCTAAGAGTAAGGGCAAGGGCAAGCCGGAACCCAAAGGCAACAAGCGCCAGCGCAAGTAAATGTGGTCTAATAGATGTTTTTTGTTTAGGTTTTTTTAATGGCGTCAATGCCATGGCTCGAGCGAAACCGGTCACAGCTTGATTAAAATCATTACTAACATCTAGACAAGGCTGGCTAGCGGCGGGAACGGCTGCTGCTTGCTGAGCACGGCAACGCCGTGGTCGTGGGCCAGATACCCTTTTATATACCCGCAAAAGATCATGTCTGCAAGTATTGCCTCCATCTCTGGAATGTCAATATCCGCTACTCCGGCGGCCGCAAACCCGTCGCAAAACAGCCGGAACGTCACCCGGCTTTGCAGCCCAGTGATCCGGTATATCTTGCGCAGCAGCTGCCGAATCGCGACCTTGCGCACGCGCTCGACTGCGATAAACGTACCAGCGTTGACAAACTGCTGCTCCTTCTCTTGCATGATCTCATCGAACCTGCGCAGATCACCCGCTCGCGCTGCCTTGGCCAACTCGCCATACATGGCCTTGATCGGTGGGTATCGCCGAAGCAGCCGCGAGTGCGGCGACGTGCCCTCGGCCAGCAATATGGGTGTGAGACAAACAAGAATCCGCGTCTTATTGTCGTACGAGTCGCGGAAGCAGTGCTCGAGAGCAAACAGCAAGTCTTGCTTGGCGCTGGCGTACTTTTCGTTGCGGAACGCCAGCACCCCGCGGTAGTACCGGAAAGTCACCTGGTGGCTCATCGGGAACTGGTCGAGCGGCGGCAGCTCGGACGTTTTGATCGCGCGGATCATGCTGTCGCACAGGTTGTACGCCTTGTGCCGGACGTACAGCGCAAACAGCGTGTTGGCCATATGGTACGTGCCCCACTTGCGCGACTTGTTCGGCAGCGGTTCGCGGTCAGTCATGCACAGCGAGAACCCCTGGTTGATCGCACGCGTGGCCTCTTCGAGCTTGCTGCTCTCGGCGTCTGTATTGGCCAGCTGGTTGTCGGCCCGCTGCGCGACATCGCACAGGTCGCGGCTCAACGAGTACAGCACCGGGAGGCTCCACTGCGGCAAATCACGGAACACCCGCAAAAACGCATTATACGAGGCGAGCTGGTACGTGTACGCGTCGACAAAGCTCCGTGTCCGGTAGGCCGAGGCCGCTTGGAAATGCGCTATGGTGATTTCGTCCCACACGCCGCGCGCCGTTTGCGCGTGCAGCACGTCCCAGGACCCGTGCTCCTTCATTATGTCTTCAAGCACGCGGTCCGTGTATGCCGAGTTCAGCTGAATTATGCTACCTAGTGCCGTCCCATTGTTGGAATTGTTGAGGGTTTTGAACTTGTGTTGCGCCTGGTACAGGCGATGACACTCGGGCATTCGACAAAGTGTAGCGTTATAGTCAGAAAAAAATGAAGGGAAAAAAAGAGGCGATGTTTAAAAAGGTTAGGCTTGAAAGCGAGTGACTTTGGTTGGCGCTGTCGAGCTGACCGAAACCCAAATGTGTGACTGTTCGCTGATCGGGGAATAAAAACTGAGTCGGTTTAAACCTATTCCAGACCCTGCTTTGTCAGGACGCGTGTCTTTTTCTTACTCATTTATTTTTTGCTGTTGGCCACGAAACCATGAAAATTCATCTAAAGGGCGGCGTGTGGAAAAACACCGAGGATGAGATCCTCAAGGCCGCGGTGATGAAGTACGGCAAGAACCAGTGGGCCCGAATCTCGTCGCTGCTGGTTCGCAAAACGCCCAAGCAGTGCAAGGCACGCTGGTACGAATGGCTTGACCCCAGCATCAAAAAGACCGAGTGGTCCAAAGAAGAGGACGAGAAGCTTTTGCACCTGGCCAAGCTAATGCCGACGCAATGGCGAACCATTGCGCCGATCGTCGGCCGGGCGCCCGCCCAGTGCCTCGAGCGGTACCAGCAGCTGCTCGACGAAGCCGAGGCGCGTGCTGCCGGCGAAGACGACGGGCTTGGACTCCAAGGCGAGGTTGGTGCCGAAGGCCATGCCACCGGCGCAATCAGCGACGCGCGCAGGCTGCGGCCAGGCGAAATCGATCCGCACCCTGAGACCAAGCCGGCGCGGCCCGATCCAGTTGACATGGACGAGGACGAAAAGGACATGCTCTCTGAGGCCCGAGCGCGGCTGGCAAACACACAGGGCAAAAAGGCCAAGCGCAAGGCGCGCGAGCGCCAGCTGGAAGAAGCACGGCGTCTGGCTACGCTGCAAAAACGGCGCGAGCTGAAGGCAGCAGGCGTGGAGATCAAGGCCAAGAAGAAGAAGGACAAGTCGCATATCGACTACAACGCCGAAATCCCATATGAGAAAAAGCCCATGCCTGGATTCTACGACACCACCAGCGAGCTGGCGCGCAAGGATCGCGGGCTGCAAGGGCTGAAGGGCAAATTTTTGGACAGCCTCGAGGGCAAGAGCCGGGCAGAGCGCGAGGAGGACTCGCGCAAAGAGGCCAAGCGCAAGCGCGAGAACAAGGACAAGCGCCAGGTGACGTTTGTCCGAGCGGCAGATCAGGAGGCCATCCAGGCGCGGGAAGAGGCCGAGCAGATTGCCAAGCGCTCCAAGCTGGTGCTGCCGACGCCGCAGGTTGACGATTCGGAGCTGGCGACCATTGCCAAAATGGGGCAGCAAGGCGTGCTGGCGCGGGAATTGGTAGCCTCCGAGGACAATGACGGGTCGACAGATGCGCTGCTAGGCAACTACTCTGAGACACCATCGGTTACCGCCGCGCGCACGCCCAAGGTGCCCGCGCAGTCAGATCGGATTATGAACGAAGCGCTGGCTCAGCGCGCCAGAGCCACACAGGCCACGCCGTTGCTTGGCAGCGAGACCAGTGCCCAGGGTGTGCAGGCTGGCCAAGGGACAGGGTTCAGCGGCGCAATGCCGCAGGGTAGCGATATGGCCACGCCCAATCCCCTGGCGACACCCCTCCGCGCCGGCGCTGTGGCTTCGGGTGGTCGTCCGGGTGCTGGCATGTCTACAGTCCGCGACAAGCTGGGCCTGAACACCCCAGCGGTGGATTTGGGTGCGACGCCTCGCGAGCGCAAGCAGGCCAGCCGCAGTTTGCGCGAGCAGCTCGCACGCAAACTGGCAGCGCTTCCGCAACCAAAGAACGAGTTTGAAATTGTGGTGCCAGAACCAAGCCAGGGCGAGGAAGCCTCAGAGGCAGCGGATGCGGTTGCAGCGCTAAAGATTGGCCACAGAGATGGCGGGACGGCGGCGACCATTGAAGACCGGGCGGAAATCGAGCGGCGCATAGAGCAAGAGCGCAAGCTGCTGGCCGAGAAAGAACTTGAACGTCGCAGTCAAAGCGTTAAGCGCAAGTTGCCGCGGCCAGATAAGCTTGACGACACGGTTATTGCTTGTACCAGCGACACGACCGTTCCGGCGGCGGTGCTTGAAATGATCAGCGCCGAGATGCGATCGCTAATCGTCCACGATGCAAACAAGTACCCTGAGCCCGATATGCCGCCGCTCCGCTCGTCGCAGCCAACCGAACCGGAATTGGAGACAATTCCAGACGACATGCTGCAGGCGGCGCGCTTGCTGGTAGACCAAGAGGTTGGCGACATGCTGCAGGAGATGCGGGATGCCTTTGGCCAGTTGGCAGGGTTTGCAGGCGAGGAGCTATGGCACGCAGCCGAGCACTCAGAGGTCTGGCTGCCGCACAAGCAGCAATTCGCGTTGGCAGATCAGGTTAGCCAGCAGGACTGGATTGAAAAACATCGCCGGGATTTGGCCCAGCGACGGGAGCGGATGGCCGACGACGCCGCCCGAGCGACCAAAATCGAGCGCAAATTGGGCGTGACACTTGGCGGCTACCAGGCTCGGGCAAAGGCGCTGAACGAGAAGATACTGGCGGCATACAAGGAATTCGAGCAGGCAAAGCTGGATACGGAGGCGTTTAACGGCCTGTACTTGTCGGAGCAGGCGACTATTCCAACGAGAATCGAGCGGGCAGAAGCTGCGCTACACAAGGTTGAGACGCGTGAAAACCAGTTGCAGCGTGAGTACCAGGATCTGGTGGACCGCCGGAACCAGCTAGCCGCCCAGCTAGCCGCCTCTTCTTCATAAACGTGTTCTGTCCGGTAAATCACTTTCTTCAATATTTTTACACCACGCGTGATCTGGCCAGCATTTTCTCCACATTTACATGGATCGTCCTAATGCGATTTGAAACATTGGAGACGTGGCCCGGAAGTTGCCACCGTGCGGGGACAGCAAGTCAGTAACCAGCGGCGTGATCGAGCGGCATAGCTTGCTTTTTTAATTCCAGCTCCTCGTGCTGGCAATCTACAGCAGCTAATAGCGTGCAAATATACAGCGCGCATGCGTTTTTGTAACGAGTGAATGACCTAACGAAGCACTACCGATAACCGCCGCCAAGTAGAGAGAACAGGGGTTGGCTCTGTTTATTTGCACATTTTCGAGCTTGTTAGTGCGAATTCTCCATCTTTTATTTTCAAGCAGCTCGCTACCACAATGCGTCGACCGTGGTTTCTCGCGCTTCTATGCTTGGCCGGAAGAGCCGTTTATGCCGGGCACTGTCGGGCGCAAAACATCCTCGACGCGTGCCTGCGCATGCAGCATCTGCAGTTCAAGAGCTGCGAATACGACGACTGGGAGTGCAAATGCCATAGCCAGAAGAAGGTCCTGACCTGCTACGACAACTGCCCGGACTCTGAGAACCGGACGCTCCAGGAAATGCAGGTGCAAGTGTACTGTGCGCCGCTCAATGGCAAAGAGTTTAACAACGATATGATTGACCGGATGACCCGGCCGGCCAAAATTGTCGCTGATGATCAGCCGCCCGCCCACGAGCCGGCCAAAAACGCCGCACCGCAGCCGGCCCCGGCTCCGCCGCCAGCCCCCAAGCCGTCCGACGATGACAAAAACGTGCGAGAGCGAAGCGATAAAAACTTTAGCCTGGTCAACGACAACGCAGCTTCGGGCCTGCATGTCGGAGTTACTGGCTTGGCAGTAGCAGTGATTATCGCTGGGTTAATACCGAGCGCATCCTTGATCTGAATCGACGGCTGATGACGGCTCAGTCGCTTCTTTGCGCACATTGCTTTTTCTTTGGTTTGAATTGGAGCTCGTGTTTTTATTTGGTGTTCGGTAGCTGTGCGTGGGTTTTATGGCGCTAGGGTCGGACTCGTTGAGCGAGCAGACAGCAGCCGCGCTGAGCACGCTGGTGGCTGCGCATTCGCAGGGATTCGAAACAACAATTTACGCGGATGCAGTGGTTCTGGAGACGATAAATGCGAATATACGTGGCGGCATCATCGGGCTGCTGCAGCCAGACGACGGGCCACCCAGGGCACGCGCTCTCAAGGGCCTGAGCGCTCGCGATTTAAACGCAAAGCACGACGGTATTCCGGATGGCTCGCATTTACTGTTCTTGGTGGGATCGGTGAGCTGGCCACGTTCCGTGTGGCCAGCGATTGTGCAGGTGCTGACAGGCGCAGCGTATGCGTCTTGTACTCTGTGTGTGTCAACGCCTGAAGAGATTTGGAGCGAGATGGCGGCGGCGTTTCCGCCAAGTGCCGAGTCTATATCCCAGCCGCTGGTTAAATCGAATGTGTTGGCTGCGTTGCGCGAGTTACTGATTCGGGGCCAACAAAACGATAAATCCGGCGAGATAGGCCTGGTCGATGACGACTCTGTTGCAGTTCAAACTGCACCGCTGCTGGCAGCCATGTCGCTTGCCGACAACATGTTTGTGATGCCAGACACTAGCCACGTATTCCCAGGGTTTGCCAAGAGAGGTCAAAGCTCCGAAGGTGACGGGTTAGGATTTCTACGCAGCATGGATCGGCGTTCAGGGCACAGTGCTGGCGAGGCGTATGGCGCCGATTCGCGGCAGCGGGTTGAGCAGCTGTCGCTGAACATTGTCAGCTTTATGCACGGGTTGGGCGCTCGAGGTAACTTTTACTCGCTTGGCGACACGGCACGCAGGGCGGCGCGCCGGTGCGCAGGGATATCGCGGAACATTGACGGCACAGGGTCTCCGGTTGCTCGCGATAGTGCGGTGGTCATACTTGTGGATCGGACGGCGGATCTAGTTGCACCAATGCATCACGGCCGGTGCTTGCTCGATCAGCTATACCGTGCTTTGCCGTTGAGCAGCGGGCCAGAATCCACAAGCAGCGATCGGGCTGTTGTCAGCTCAGGCGACAGCACTGCTGGATCAAGCAATCCGAAACTTGAGTTAGCCGCTGGTGGCTCGCTTCTGTCGCTGATTCGTGAGTGTCAGCCAAGCCAGGCAGATACGCAGGGGACGCAGCCGTCGCTTGATCTCTGGGAGACACTGCTGATGCAGGACAAGGCGGTTGCGCTGCAAGTGCTTCGCAGCCGCCTGGCCAGCGAATTGGCCGCTGTAAGCAATAACCCCGCAGAGGCCACTGCGCCGAATCGAGGGCGAGTGACCACTGAGCAACTGCAAACAATGGTCGATGCGTACAACGCGCAGCCGCAGTCGCCTGAGCGCAGCGATGCGCTGGCCCAGGTGGTACAGGCGGTCATCACTGCCGAACGAATTGGAGCGGGCGACCGCTGGCAAGAGATTGAGGGTGCAGAAAAGACTCTGAAGCTGGTAATTGGCAGCATCAAGGACTCGCTGGGGGACGCATTCGGCAGCAGCCATGTGGACAGCGACGCTTGGGAAGAGGAGATGAGCGCAGCGTGGGACCAGGTGCTGACTGCAATTCCGCCGCTGACCAGCAGCATGCTTGAGCGCGCAGCTTCGAGCATGGCCAGCGCCGGTACAGATGCCGCCGAGCGTATCTCACAGTATCTCTGGCAACACACGCCGGCCCCGGGAATGGCGCTGATGGCTGCGTCGCTGCTGGCGCCGGCAAAAACGGGGATCCCCCGTGGCCAGCGCTCGCTGCTTGAGCAGCGGCTTGCATCTGACCATGCCGCTGTCTGCAGCGCATCGGGGGTTAAGCTGGCCGTGCATGATGCTGCTGGCCAGTGGGCGCGGCGAATCGTAGAGTACGCCGACGCGGTGGCGGCTAGCGAGGGCCAGCGCAACGGACTGACCCACTGGCGCGAGCTGGCGAGTATGACGATGGGATCCGACGGGGCCTACGCGAGCCTGCTGGAGCGCGTGGCCAGCGACGTGCTGGGCGGCGGCCGGTGCGCAGACTTGGAGCATGCGGAGCAAGGCGCAGCCATTGCAGCAGCAAACCTGCTCAAGGGCTTCGGGTAAGTGATGCGAGCGACTCCCGGGCAGGGTGGAGTGCCGTGCCGGCTGCAGCAGCTGTTGTTCCTGGTCGCTGCTTGAGATGAATCAGCTAATTTGGCTTATTTCGGCCATGTGGTTTTTGTGGTCATGTGTAGGCGGCGGTTTCTGGCGGGTGATGGGCCAAAGACAGACGTCAGCCGACAGAGCGCGGCCGAGGCGGCGGGAGCGGCCAGAGCGGTGGTGGTGTTTGTCGTCGGCGGCGTGACATTCGATGAGGCGGCGAGGGTGGCGGCGGTGGCGCGCCGGCTCGGTGGAGAGCGCTGCGTGCTTGTTGGTGCCACCGCAATCTGCTCTGCCAGCGATTGTGCGCCGCGAAGCCCGTAGCTGCCGCATGGATCGATGCTACCGCGGGCGGGAAACAGCCCCAGGATGTTCCGCTGATAACTGGTACCAAATGAGGGATTCGAATTCCCATTAGCGGCCTGTGACGTACGGGCGCGGCAATTTTTAGGGGGAGCCTGGATCCATTTTTCGCCGTCCCCCCGGGTGGTCATTGGACAAACCATTCCACCGGGCTAAATTCCTGGGTGTTTCAGCCTGCCGGATTCTTTCCCATGTGCGAAAAATGGACGCACTTTTTTAATCGACGCTTCCGGGACGGAGCGCACATTTCACCCTGCTGTTGCCTGTCTACCGTTCCAGCCAGGCAGGCCGCATGAATGATCCCAGGTCTGCGTGTTTATAAAGCGCGCGCTGCTCCCCCCTTCGTGCTGGAAGCATCTGTTCAAGCGCCTATCTTTTTCCCCAATCTTTTTTCTTTTCACATTTCTGTTACTACCGCTCCAAGCGTGCCACCTCACCCGAAAAAATGCTTCCTAGATCAACTGTAACCAAGGCCCAGTCGCTGGCCAGGCTGGGCGCCACGCCGTCGTCGACTCTGGCGACCGCTGCGCTGCGTGCCGCGCTCCTCCACACACTCAAGCCGCGCCAGTCGTCGGCAGCAGCTGCGACGGCGGTTTCTGGTGGCGATTCAGCGGCCGGTTCGGCAGCGGCAACAGCTGCGGCTGCGGCGCAGGCATTCGCCCCGCTGGACACATTTCTGCGCCGGCACAACGGCCCGCGCGACTCCGACGTCGCTGCCATGCTGCAGGCGCTGGGATTCCAGTCGCTGGACGAGATGATCTCGGCCACGGTGCCCGACAGCATCCGGCTGGACGCGCCGCTGCACATTGCCGATGGCGAGTACGCCGAGAAGGAGCTGTTGGCCAAGCTGAAGGCAATTGCGCAGAAAAACAAGACCTACCGCTCGTTCATTGGCACCGGGTACACGGACGTGGTGGTGCCGCCGGTCATTCTGCGCAACATCCTTGAGAATCCCGGCTGGTACACGCAGTACACGCCGTACCAGCCCGAGATCTCTCAGGGCCGGCTCGAGAGCCTGCTGAACTTCCAGACGGTGGTCAGCGACCTGACCGGCTTGCCGGCGGCCAACGCCAGCCTGTTGGATGAGGGTACGGCTGCGGGCGAGGCGCTGGTTGTGTGCCTGGGCAGCTCGCGCAAGAAGACCCGCAACGTGTTCTTTGCCGACGAGAACTGCCATCCCCAGACGCTGGCTGTCCTGCGCACACGCGCCGAGGGCTTTGACGCCGAGGTTGTGGTCGGCGACTACAGAACATTTGATTTCGTCGCGCTGGGCGACCGCCTCGCCGGCGCGCTGGTTTCGGTAAGTGTCTGCACACGTGCGGAGGATGCCTTTTGTTGCATGTGCAAATGCGGGCTGTGAGTTGCGCTGTCTGTTATCATTCGAATCTCATTGGCTGCGCCTGAAATTGCCCGTTTATGCACCTGAAGCGTTCGATAACTAACATCTGCATATGAAAGTGTAGTATCCGGATACCTACGGCAACATTGGCGAGCACAAGGCGCTGGCCGACCAGGTGCACGCGCAGGGCGCGCAGCTGGTGGTTGTGGCCGACCTGATGTCGCTGGCCGTGCTGCAGCCGCCGGCTGAGTTTGGCGCCGACATTGCCATTGGCAACACGCAGCGCTTTGGTGTGCCGCTGGGCTACGGCGGCCCGCACGCTGCCTTCTTTGCCACCACCACCGCCAACCAGCGCCGCATCCCCGGCCGCATCATCGGCGTCTCGCGCGATGCCGAGGGTAATCGCGCATATCGCCTGGCGCTGCAGACCCGCGAGCAGCACATTCGCCGCGAAAAGGCCTCGTCCAACATCTGCACGGCGCAGGCGCTACTGGCAAACATGGCCGCCATGTACGCGGTGTACCACGGTCCCGAGGGCGTCCGCGCCATTGCCGACCGCATCCACCGCTTCACCCAGGTGCTGGCCACGTCGGTGTCGGCGGCCGGCCACACTGTCGAGAACTCGTCGTTCTTTGACACTCTGCGCATCCGCATTGCTGCCAATTCATCGGCCGCTGAGATTCACGCGCGTGCTGACGAGCGTCAGATCAACCTGCGCCGCATCGACGCACAGACGGTGGGCATCACGCTTGACGAGGCGATTACGCGCGAAGAGCTTGCGCTGCTGGTCGAGGTCTTTGGCGGCGATGTGGCGGCGATTGACTCGGTGGTTGCGGCCACCGCGCCTACGGTTGCCGAGTCAGCCGCGGTGCCTGCGGGCCTGGCTCGCCAGGGCGCTATCCTGACCCACCCGATCTTCAACCGCTACCACTCGGAAACCGAGATGCTGCGCTACATTACGCAGCTGCAGAACAAGGACCTGTCGCTGGCCAACGCGATGATTCCGCTGGGCTCGTGCACGATGAAGCTGAATGCGACCACTGAGCTTATCCCGATTACCTGGCCCGAGTTTAGCCAGATCCACCCGTTTGCCCCGCGCGAGCAGACTGAGGGCTACGCGCACATGATCCGTGACCTGGAGGAGGATCTGGCGGCAATTACCGGTATGGACGCGACGACAGTTCAGCCCAACAGCGGCGCACAGGGCGAATATGCCGGTCTACGAGCCATCCGCGCGTATCAGACGTCGCAGGGCCAGGGTCACCGCAACGTTTGCCTGGTCCCTGAGTCGGCGCACGGCACCAATCCGGCCTCGGCCGTGATGGCTGGCCTCAAGGTGGTTATTGTCAAGTGCGACGCAAAGGGCAACCTGGACCTGGTTGACCTCAACGCGAAGGCTACGAAGCACGCTGATAACCTCTCGGCGGTGATGATCACGTACCCGTCGACGTTTGGCGTGTTCGAGGAGGGCGTGCTGCGCGCAATCGAGATTGTGCACGTGAACGGCGGGCAGGTCTACATGGACGGCGCCAACATGAACGCACAGGTGGGGTTGACCAGTCCTGGTCATATGGGCGCCGATGTGTGCCATCTGAACAACCACAAGACGCTGGCCATTCCGCACGGCGGCGGCGGACCGGGCGTGGGTCCGATCTGCGTCAAGAAGCATCTGGCGCCGTTCCTGCCCGGCCATCCCGAGCTGGTCAACGCCGACGGCACGCCGCAGAGCAGCGTGGGTCCTGTGTCGGCGGCGCCGTACGGATCGGCCGGCGTGCTCCCGGTCACCTGGTCGTACGTCAAGCTTTTGGGCGGGCGCGGTATGACAGAGGTGTCCAAGACGGCCATTCTGAACGCCAACTACATGGCCAACCGGCTGCGCGACCACTACACCATTCTGTACACCAACGAGAAGGGCATGTGCGCGCACGAGTTTATCCTGGACATGCGCCCGTTCGGCAAGAGCGCCGGCATCCAGGTGATTGACATTGCCAAGCGGCTGCAGGACTACGGGTTCCACCCGCCGACCATGTCGTGGCCGGTTCCTAACACCATTATGATCGAGCCGACTGAGTCCGAGTCCAAGGAGGAGCTGGACAAGTTCTGCGACGCGCTGATCTCGATCCGCGAGGAGATCCGTGAGATCGAAGAGGGCAAGCAGTCGCACGAGGACAACATTCTGGTCAACGCGCCGCACACGATCAGCCGGGTGTCGGCCGAGGAGTGGACGCACCCGTACTCGAGGCAGCGCGCCGCCTACCCCCTTCCCTACCTGCGCGAGCGCAAGTTCTGGCCCTCGGTTGCGCGCGTTGATGACGCGTTCGGCGATCGCAACCTGATGTGCTCGTGCCCGCCCATTGAGACTTATCAGTAAACCCACTTTTCGGCTTTTTTTGTTTATCAGTCTAATAACCACGGATATAGTGGACGCGTCGAAAATTTACATGGAAATTGCTGGTTATTTCTAATGCAGTAATATCTCATTTAGAGAGTGGTTCTAAGCCAAGGCATTTCCTTTAGAGTTGCTACCACTATTGCATCTTTGCTTACTGAATTTATTGCTGCTTTATCTTACAATGTTGTTGAGCTTGTGGGTCAGGACACTATGTGTATTTGGCTTTATCCACAGTGCGTTGGGAAAAGTCAAAATGGACGTCTATATGATGTCAAAGTGCCCAGGTAATTCGCTGGCAGATTGTTAGTGTTCAATGAATAGCTATTTGGCAACTGTGCTACTAAGATAGTGATTGAAGCTGTAGATGCTGTTCGCGGAATGCGCGACGTTGCTGCTACTTGTAAGTAATCTGTGTAGACTTTATTAGGCTGGGTGTGACTAGAAGCAGCTGAATTTCAGACCATTGTAGACTATGACAACGCGAAGAGCCTCGACCTCCAGTTTGGGTATATTGGAAACCTTAGCAGCTCGCACACCTACGGCGTGTCGTGTTTGCACGGGAACGCTGGTAAGTTTAACTGCGCTTTAGAATACCGTGGTTAGTTTTCTTATCTACAGCACTGACCTGCTCGAATTATTATTTACTTGACCATGTAGAGGTAAGCATCGTGCAATTCTCCGGTGCGTATAGCTTGAATCAGCAAAATACTACATGTACTAATGCAAACGGCAGATTGTAGTGCTTTGGAAACGTCCAGCAGCTCTGCGTTCAAAATAAAACCGACACGGCAACCGCGCTAGAGTTTGTGCTGTGTCAGCAAAAAGATATCCGCCGTATTGGCTCGCTGAGTTTATTTGCACAATGCCTAACGCCAGTCAGGAGCTGGTATGCAGTTATCAAGTGTGCAATGGGCGACGAAGGCAAGCAGCTATTGCAAAACAGCGTAGTAGATAGCGAACACAACAATGTCACCGTTTCGCTTACCTTTTCGCTGAACGGGAGCAAACGGTGTGCGTTCGATTCGGGTCACTGGGTGGATCCCGAAGACGGCTGTCCAGGCGGTGGCTCGGTGCCAAGCTTTGGCAAATCGATCCAAGACCTCGAAGAAGCCGAATCGGCTGTAGATTCTCAAAGCTAAAGCATTTATTTACGCGATTCAACCATGATTATATGATACCCAAACTTTGTCTTCACTGGCTCCTTGTTGTAAATAGGCTTGTTGCACGTGCTCGGC
Source organism: Coemansia sp. RSA 2711 (assembly GCA_027575275.1). Taxonomy (NCBI): domain Eukaryota; kingdom Fungi; phylum Kickxellomycota; class Kickxellomycetes; order Kickxellales; family Kickxellaceae; genus Coemansia; species Coemansia sp. RSA 2711. The sequence goes on from JANBPA010000091.1 coordinate 26,629, forward strand.
GGCAGTGAAAATGCCACATCTTGGAATGGTCCAACCATCGAACCACGAGCCATAGATCCCAGGCTGCCGCCCTTTTTGGCCTTGTCCTCAGAGTACAGCTCAGCGACCTTGTCGAATGGCAGCTCCTTCTTATCGAGCTTTCCCATTGCCTCGATTATCTTCCCATGTTTCTCGCACAGTATATGGCGAACAACCACCGAGTTGGCCGGCTTTAGCTTCTGTTCCTTCCCGCTGTCGTCGGCGTTTGATGCTGGAGTATTTTGCTGCGTCGCAGCCTTCTTTTTCGCCATCTGGTTTGGTAATGAGAAAGTTGGATGCTATTTTTTTCAGCTGGGCTAAACAGTTATTTATTAAAATATAGCAACATGGGTGATTGTGGGAAAAGACACGTCTGTTGTAACTGAGTGTTTCGGCACTAGCATTGCCCATTGCTAAACTAACGGGTTCAAGGTTTGTTGAGAACACTTGTAAAGCCAGGGGTGAGCTAGAACTGGATAATGTGCAGCTTCATCGGTGTGGTTGAGTGGAAGCGTGGATCTCCGTCATAGAAGTCAACCACACCGCAAGAGCTCTTGAGCCACTCACAAATAGCAAAGACCTCGGTATTCCATGGTGTCAGCTTAAAACTGTTGTCACTGTCGTCGTAGTGGATCCGGATTCGCTGCTCTTTGGTTGGGATGCTTCTGCTCGCAAGTATGACACTTCTGCCATCATCTAGCCCATGGCAAAGATAATTGCCGTCGTGTTTGAAATAGACGACTCCATTGACTGTTTCGCTTGTAAAGTAGTCTCCACTGGCATACATGGCGTCAAATCGATACATGCCGCCTTCGGTTAATATAGACCCAACAAGCCACTGCCTTCCAAAGAACTGCCGCTCGTCTTCCGTGAGCCCAGCTAAGTCGCTCTCTTCTCCATCAAAGTCACCACCATCCTCGTTAATCACTTTCAGTGCAAATACCGTTCCATCAGCAATCATCTTGCCACTGGCATCCCGCAACTTGAATTCTGAGCTGGCTTGTGTATTCAACTGCGCACCCGTCAATTGCTCAGAGCCCTCGGTATTCGGGTGTTCGGCTGATGCCATATCCGGCTGTACAGAAACCACTTTGCTGGCGGAAGCATCGCTATTGACAGGACAGTGTTCGGATTTCTTGCCAGCAGAAAGATGTTTTTGGCTGCAGCCCGGATTGTCGCCAAAGCTCAACTCGGTCATCGCGACCTCAATGTCGCTCTTAAGCGCGGGTCTAATACACAAACAGCTAGAACTGCAAACGTTAGCTGGTTTATATGTTGCCTGCCTGCTTGAAAATGAAACATTATTGTCTTGCGCGACGCAAATGCTTGCGAGTAAGCACGTAAGCGCCATGTATAATAAGAGCATATTTGGCCGCTTTGGTCCGCGTCTTTGAAACCATATGTTAACAAGGCCAACGTTTACATACTCTGGAGCACTTGCGTTAGCAGACATCGTTGTTGAGCGGCGAGAAACAAGCAGAAAAATACTGAAAATATGGGTTTGGCCTAGTTCGTTGCTTCTCAGCACAGCCGGCCGCATTTATAGCCAGAAAATGGCTGCGGAATAGACTGAAAATGACAACAATAAAACAGGTTTAGATTGAAACCAGTTGAAAACCGGCACACATCGATATATTGGCGACCACTGTGATAATTGAAATCCGATAGATGTCGAGCCTACTGCTGATTTGGAGTCGACTGCAAGGATTTAAACTAAAAACTAGTACTTGAAAATGCGCAGTTTCATTGGACTTCCCCAGCGCAGCTGGCTCTCAGTAGCAAAGAATCCAAT
>JANBPA010000092.1:0-10400 GCA_027575275.1 Coemansia sp. RSA 2711
CTCATCTGCATCCCGGTTGTCACCCGGATGACGTCACCCGGCACCAAATCGCGCGACGAAACCTCGACCCAGCTGCCGTCGCGCAGAGCCATCAGCTGATCGCTCTGCTCCGCCATCCGCTTGAGCCGCTCCTCAGAGAGCTTCTTGACCACCATGCTGAACGCGACCGCCAGCAACACCACCGCCAGGTCCACGAGGCCGACCTTGTAGTAGGCGTCGAACATGAAGACAATTAAGGCCAGTGACTGATACAGGAAAACAAACGAGGACACCTCGCGCACGAACGCACCGAACCAGCTCGGAATCTGCACCTCAATAAAGTTCGGACCGATTAGCTCTGCGCGCAACGTCGCCTCTTCGGTTGTCAGTCCGCCCGCCTTTGCAACCAGGCTGTTGTTCTGGCTGCCGAGGTCAAACGAGAATGGCGCAAACTGCTCATCATCGCTCGAAAACACGAAGCGCGTGCACTGGTAGGTAAAGTACTTGCGGTTTGAGCCCGTCAGATGCACCGGGCACGTAGTGACGTTCCAGTCCCAGCCGAGCATGTGCTTGATCCGGTCGGCCGCCATTTGTACGTGTTTGACCAGGAAATTATTGTGCCCAGCCAGCATAACCGCCTTGTGAATTTTCTGCTCGACGCATACAAACTGACCGTTCTGAGGCAGCGTCTTGATGCGGAAGAAATTGCGCAGGCGGAAGCGGACGGCCGTCACAGTAACGACCAAAAACACGAAGAAGCACCACATGCCGATAAACGCCTGCGTGCCGAGCGTGCTGTCGTAGTACGAGAGAATGGACGTCTTGTCCTTTGGCGTGTTGGGCAGGCTGCCGTAGTAGTCTGCGGAAAGCACAAACAGGAAGCAGAGCCAGAGCGCCGAGAGCACCAGCAGATACCAGGTCATCAGCGTGCCGAATATGTTGTTGCGGTAGCCCGAGATGCGGATGTCGTCGCTGTTGAGGTCGTTGGAATCGTCGGAAGTGCCGCGGTTGAATCCCTCGCCCTTCTCGTCTGAGGTCGACGAGCCCGGCACTGCAGCCACGATCTGCCCGCTCTTGGCTGCCGGTGCGTTGTACGCGCTGCTGCCTCCAGACCTCACCGAAGCCGCGTCAGTCTTTGGCATCTGCTTTGCGACAAGGCCGCCGGCTGATCGAAGTTTGAGCTGCATCAGCTTTTTAAAGATGAACCACAGGCCGAGCAGCGCGACAAAGCCAAACACGACTGCAAAGATCGCGATCCACATGGGCTCGCGGAACGTATACAGCTCCTGCGGCTCCTTCGGGCACTCGCTCCAGACACCCAAAGTGCCCGAAGAGCCCGCGTCATGGCGCGGCCACTCCTTGCCCCAGATTCCATAGCTATCTTGGTCAGAAACTTCGGCTTTGTTTGCGCACACGTCGCGGACCTGGTCAGTCTTGTTCCACAAGTACAGTTGGTCGATCTTGACGCTGCCAACAATCGGACACGGAACTAGGTCGTGTGCCTCCGTCGGAACGTGCTTTGTCTGCCATCCGCAGAAGCAGGGGTTGCCGCTGTTTATCTTGTCCGTGCACTCGTCGTGGCACTCACCGTCATGACACAGCGACTGTCCATCGGGACACGAAACGGGCTGGGGGCAGTTGTCAAGGTCGTAAACGCAAATGGCCGGGCAATCTTCGGACGCGCTGGTCGCGGGGCACAAATCACCATTAGCGTCGTACTTGTTGACTATTGAGGGGCTGAAAACGGCGAGTTAGCAACAAGTACACCGTGGCAAGCAATCCCGCTTTGGTGGCCAAGGTGGGCAATACATACTGTCAATCCAAAGCTGCTTTGCCGAGCCGGTTGCAAACAACAGCAGGAACGCAATCAGCGACGTGGCCGCACCCTTTACGGTCCACGAGCGCCGTCCGCGGGAGTCGGTGGGTGGAGTCATTGTCAAATGATACGAATAAGAATAATACGCAGCTCGGGGGTGGTTTGAGGCGGCACTAAATGTCGGGTTTCTACGGGTCAGTCAATACGCGATAAGAGAAAATTAGTCGCTGGCTTTTATCAGAATAATTAGACGATTAACCATGCCTGTCGGGAAGCAAGAGGTCCCGACAGCGTAGAATCCTGTGCGTGTGTGCTTTTTAACGCGTGGTGTGCCTGAGATACGCACCGCCACAATCGAAGCTACGCGAGCCACTAATGATCAGCGGCACTGGGAAATCACGGCAGCCATTATCGGCTCGGCCACCAGATCACGCGAAGCTGAGTGCCAAGCTCATTACCAGCCAGCACAATCGCCACAATCAACTCAAGCGAGCATGTCGGGCATACATTTACTTACAGTTTAAGCTGCAATAAAGTATAACTAGTAACACCGCGTATCGGAAGGTTAAAGCAAGATAGCAAAAGCAGAACGTGAGCCTGGAGTGGCTGGGCGTTCCCTGGCTTATATATCTTTGCGCTGCGTTGTCTTCCTGGTATCTCTGAATGCAAGCGTGCAGCTGTGCTCATTCGCTCGCCTTTGTCGCGTATGCAACCAGGCAAAATAAACACACGGATCTGGCGAGGAGATTGTCGGGCAGCACTTTGGCGGCTTGCAGTCCGTCTGTTTAGAGTGTGAGAAACCGGTGGTTGGTATCTGCAAGCCGTCAAGTCTAAGGAGATTCAATGCTGATAGTATCGCCATTGGTCACGCCTGGATCCTAGTGAGGGTGACCGGATCGCCCTAGCTGGTTACAAGCGCAGCGATTCGCCCGAATTATCTGAGCGCAACTCGTCGCTGCACGCATGCCCCGCATGCGCACTTACATCATCGGGGGTGCATTGCACAACGGGAGCAGGCTAAAGGCCAGCTAGCATTGGCTATAGAACCCGCACCTCACCGGGGATTCACGTGCCGCCGGCGATCGCCTTACGTCACGGCCTATGCTTGGAATGTTCCTGACCGCGGCCATTGGCTCGGAGAAAAAAAAGAAGTCTGGTCACACGCCGCAAGAAAGTGAACCCAAGTTTGGCTGGGCCGTGGAAGCAGCACCAGGATTCTGGCGCTGTAGTCGGAAAATTTCCTGGTCTTTTCAAATACCTCGAAGTTTGCTGCTTCGATAACGGCCTTGGAACTGCAAGCCGTCCATCGCTTTTATGAGGGGCATTCCCGCCTTGCCTTTGCCGTTGCCTTGGCCGGTTGGCGCGTAAATGAACTGCTTGGCGCCAAGGCCTCCCTGGCACGGCTGCGGCTTCGGCCAACAGGCGAGTGGCATATTGAAGGTGTCCCTGTTGAGCTCCTTCCTTTCTGCCCTCGACAGCCGGCTCACCGCTCCCTCCCGAGCCGAGCAGAGGTGGGCGCCGGTTCAGCAGCAGCAAATAAAATACTAAAGTTAAATCAGGCGTAATCGACGCGGCCGCGAGTATTTAATCGCCAAGTGGGCTGATTAAAAGGCTCTTCTAAAATTTGAACGACACGCGAAAAAAAATAAAATAAAATTTTTAATTCCTCAGCGTGACTGCCCCATAACCCGGCGTCCGAAACGCGAAAAAGTGCCCCCCTTATAAAATGCGCGTACTGCCCCAGCCAATCACGGCCTCAGCGTGGGTATAAATAGCGGCTTTCCTTTTTTGCTTTTCTCTTTTCTCTCTTCTTCTTTGGTGTCCAGTGTACGCTGCCACGCCTACAGGAGCCTGCCCCGAGATCAAACCACTTTTGGGCGCTCTATTTTCCACGCTTTTAGTATAAATATACGTTTTCTTCTGCATTTCCTTTTGTATCCCAAACATGGCGTTTGTCTCGTCGTCCGCAAACCAGGGCCTGGTACCCACCAACCATGGCCTGAGTGTTCCGGTGCCGAATCAGATGTCCGAGGCACAGCCGTCCTCAATGGAACAAGAGAACGGCGCCGTTCAGGTGCCTGGTATTGTGCCGACCTTGCAGTAAGTACTCAGCCTGTGGACTGCGTTTATCCCAACTTTAACCCAACCCGGCCATCTCAACACCATGTTCTTGCTGCTGTCGCACGCTAGAAACATCGTCGCCACTGTCAACCTTGACTGCCGGCTTGACCTGAAGACCATCGCGCTTCACGCGCGAAACGCCGAGTACAACCCGAAGCGGTTTGCTGCCGTCATCATGCGCATCCGCGAGCCCAAGACGACGGCGCTGATTTTTGCGTCGGGCAAGATGGTGGTTACGGGCGCAAAGTCGGAGGACGACTCGAAGCTGGCCGCGCGCAAGTACGCGCGCATCGTGCAGAAGCTCGGGTTTCCGGCAAAGTTCACGGACTTTAAGATCCAGAACATTGTGGGGTCGTGCGACGTGAAGTTTCCCATCCGTCTTGAGGGCCTGGCGTACTCGCACGGCAACTTTTCGAGCTACGAGCCCGAGCTGTTCCCGGGTCTCATCTACCGCATGGTCAAGCCTAAGATTGTGCTGCTAATCTTTGTCTCGGGCAAGATTGTGCTCACGGGCGCCAAGGTTCGGGAAGAAATCTACCAGGCGTTCCACGCCATCTACCCGGTGCTGACCGAGTTCAGGAAGCCTTAGAGGCGACGTGTTTTCCTAGTCAAGCGCCCGCTCTTTCCCAGCTTCCTATAATGTAAAATAAAACTTTAAAAGCACGTTGGATCCCGTCGTCGTTCTCGCCCGGCAAGAGCGTGCTGGTAGATTGCAGCAAGCACTCTAGCAGTCCCAAAAGTTAATTGGGGGTGCTGCTCATACCTAAATGACTCGGGCTCGGCACGGGCTGCCAGAGCCCAGTTAGGAATCAGCTCTTTTATCGCTAGCTCTAAATGGAAGCCGCTCGTGATTACGTCGCGATAGCCAGCGACGTCGCTGCGTCGCTCAAACGGCTGCCGGCTGGACACGATTTCACGGTACGCGTGCTGCACACGGTCGACTATCCAGTCGTGTCGCTGACTCCGCGCCGCAGCTATAGCCATTTTCACGCGGAAAACACGTTTGCGCGACGCATCCTCATTCTGGTGTCTCAGGACGACTGTCTGGTTGCCGGGCTAGAGGCACGCGAGTTCACGTCTCTGGCGCTGGAGGTCGATGGCGCGCGCGTCCCGCAGCAGACGATCGCGGTGAACGCGTGCATCGAAAAGGTCGACACTTCGGGCGCGCTGCGAATGCGTGGACCGCTTGTTCGCATGCTGGTCGCTGGATACGCATGCTCGCTGCAACGGTACTCAAAGGCGCTGGACATTGCGTCGGTGGGTCTGCATCTGTTTGCGCGGGCACAACCCGAGTACCTGTTTGCAAGGTCAAAGGAAAACACTGGCAAACACGTACTTGGCGACTCGGCGTTGATAAAGTGGTGGCAGCACACGCTGCAGTCTGCCTTGCTGTACGCAATGGCCAACCGCTCGCGGGGCCATAGTTCCGCTGACGATTCCGTGGGCACTGATGCGGTTATATCCGACACTGCCATTGCATACTGTGTGATCCCGGGCGCTGATGTGAAAGACGCGCCAGTAACTCTGGGAATTCAGCACGACAGCACCAATGGCTGTCACTCGGCTTTACCCGCAGTAGACTGGAAGTGGGGGCTGCCGCATCCATCCGAGGCCAGAGCACACAACTGCGTGCTGCAGTTTCCCGACGACCCGATAACTCGACTGCTGGCCGAGACTCATGCCCAGAACTGGACGGTGGCCTTGCTGCTAGAGATGCTGGCGGTCAGCGAGGAATGCGGCTCGGGCCACCGCGCCGCCTACTTTTCAGCAGCGCTACCTATTGCCACTGCCAGCCCGCAGGATTCGCCGGGCACCGAAGAGACTGCCGATCAGGGCACGCTGTCATACGAAGACTATGACCAAGTACTTGTTAAGCTGTTTGACCGCCAAATGGACTTTTCAACCTCCGATACTGCCTTGGCATCATCAAAGCTGTTTGTGGACTTTGTCGACTCTGAGTTTGATATTGCACCACTGGTCGTGTCTACTAGCGGACCAGCCGTTGCACCAAACACACCGGCCACTACGCCTGCCGCTGCCGCACCAGTCAACGACCTCAGCAGCATGATCCGCAAGAAGCGAAGGGTCGCTCAATAGCAGTTTTCATTCGGCAAATCCGTAGCACTTTTTATACGCCAACAATGTTAGCAGCGCAGAGCATACTGAAGCTGAATAAGCGCGTCATCATAGTCGCCAACAGCGCAGCCAACTCCTCTTTACAAGCCCAGGCTGAAGCAGGTAGAAAAGACAAGTCTTTTCTCTCTTTCTTTCGGGTCTTTTTTCTGTCTTTTAAAATCGTTCTATTGTAGCAATGGCACTGCGGACTCTCAGCACGGCAGTGGTCCATCCGCTGGTTTTGCTAAACATTTCGGAGCACACCACGCGCACGCTCGCACAGTTCAAGGGTGGCAAGGCCGAGGTGCCGTCGTTTGTCTGCGGAGCGCTGCTGGGCCGCCAGCTCGAAAACAAATTCGAGGCGTTTCTGTCGATTGAGCTCAAGCTCAACGAAGCCAGCGACGACCGGCCTGAATTCGACCTGGAGCACTTCTCAGCTCGCCTGGAGCAGCTAAAGCAGATATTTCCAGATGACGACTTTATTGGGTGGTACGTGGTCAGCACTGACACGCGGCTGACGCGGCGGATTGCGCAGCTCCACGAACGGATCATAGCCAGCCACCCGCAGGCGCTGCTGATGGTATTCGATGCGGCGCTGGCTGATGGAGCAGCGGGCGCGGACGGCAGCTTCTCATTGCCAGTTGTCATATACGAGACACAGGCGCCCACTCGCGTAGAGCCGGCCAAGCTGCAGTGGTACCAGCAACCCTCATGCACGTCGGCGGCCAATGCCGAGTACTTTGTCGAGTCAGGGGTGGACAGCAGCGTCCCTCTCGAGGCTGATATTGTGTGGGCATCGCAGCTGGTTCCGGTGCGGGTTACGCTGGACTCGGGCGAGGCGGAGCGGGTGGCAGTGGAGCATGTGGCAAATGTAGCGCGCCAGACCAACGACGAAATGCTGAGCAATGCTAATGCGTTGTCAGGCGACATGGTCTCGGATACTTCGCGCATGGCCACGTTTCTGGCCAGCCAGCGCAACGCGCTGGAGATGCTCCAGCGGGACGTTGCAGTGCTCAAGACCTACGTCGGCGATGTGATGAGCGGGCGGGCGGAGTTTGATCCGGACGTGTTGCAGCTTGTCCAGCGGGTGCTGAGTAACAAGCCGGTTGTGCAGGGCGACGACATGTTTGACTTGGCAATGTCGCAGGAGGAGACCAACTTCCAGTTAGCAGCGTACCTTGCCAGCGTCACCAATGCAGCAGCGGCGGTGCGCAGCGTGTCGCAGCGGTCCAACTCGGCGCTGAGCTATGCGCGCAACAAGCATGCGCCGTACGTGAGCCCCAACCAGGGCGAAGGCATGTTTGGAATGGCTGGCATGGCGCCTGGCTTTGGCGGCAGTCATGGCCGGTTTGGACGTTCTCGAGGATTCGGCGGATTCCGCTGAGCTCGGAGTGCCTCAACCCACAATTTGGGCGTGAATAAATTTTCCAAAATACCAATCACTGCGCTTTATCGTAGCGGTTCAGCATTTTAGACTATCGTTTTTTTGCTCTGTACACCATGGCTTCGATCCCGCCAAACCAGACCATATACATTCGCAATCTCAACGACAAAATACCCAAGGATGTGCTGAAGCAGGCGCTATACGGGCTGTGCATTGCATACGGCCAGGTGCTAGACATCGTAGCCCTCAAAACGATGAAGATGCGCGGCCAGGCGTTCATCGTGTTTGGCGACATTACGGCAGCGACAGCGGCGCTGCGGCAACTCAACGGACGGAAAATATTCACCCGGCCAATGCAGATAGAATATGCTCTGAGCAAATCGACCCTGGTGGCACAGAACGATGGTACATATCGGTTTGACCAACCGAACCAGCACATGAGCGCCAAGCAACGCAAGCAGCAACTCGGCATTATTGGCGACGCCCGAGAGAAGCGCCGGCAGAGCAATGCAGATGACGAACATGCAGCCAAGCGGCGCACTACCGAGGCCCAAGACCGGATTGCCGAAGAATCATCTGATGATGACATCGGACCGGCAGCACCGCGCAAGCAATCGCCCAGCAAAACCGGTACCGCTGAGCGGCCTAGCTCTACGCTCTTTGTCACCAATCTCCCAGATACTGTATCGGTAGATATGCTGACCGGGCTGTTCCGGCAGTATGCTGGATTTAGAGAAGTTCGAGAGATCCCCGGCAAGGGCGACATGGTATTTGTCGATTATACTTCAGCCGAGTCGGCCGCCGCAGCACGTGATGTGCTCGATGGCTTTAAGCTATCAGCCAAGCAGGCGATGAAAGTTGCATTTTCTCGGTGAGCCGTGACATTAATAAACAAGCGGCCACGTGGAGAAGATATTCAGGGGATGCATTTCTAAGCGACGCACGGACGCTGTTTTCTTTTAGCATCGGATTTTGGAGAACGAGTAGCGTTTAGCAGCAAGTAAATATGGCTTGTATCAGACCGCACCGCAAAACAACAGCCTTGCCTGCAGGGGCTGCAGCGTGCTGATTGGGCGTTTTTGTTTACAGCAAAACACTGAATCGCCTGGCCCAATATTATCGTCTGAACTGTCTTGCCTGGCCACAGCTCGCCTCCACTCCCCTCTCTTGTTTCCTTTTTCCTCCTCCACTGTTTATCTAATTTACCATTTGCGTTCATTCACCCTTCTTTTTATTCCCCTCTTGGCAGCACACGAATCGCCAATTTATAGAGAGCGTTCTTCTTGCAGACAGTCGACAGACAAGGCGGTGTCGAACCAAGCGGACGCTACTAGCATAACTGCTGGGAACAAGTGTGTTTCCCGCCCAAAGTCTTTTCTGCGGATACTGCCGGACATCGACAGTGATTCCAGTATACGGCTCTGCCGATAGCATATAATTGCCACACATCCGGCCTGGATCCGTGTCTCGCCCTCTTGACCCTTGGCGCTTGGCTAACGATCGCTTGCCGCCAAGGCTTCCTTTTCCTCCTTTATCCCTTTAAACTCCGCCTCGAAAGCATTCTTTCGCAATAACGGTAAACATCGGCCCGCTCTTTCTAGCCGATGATCGACGGATATCCATTGTAAATTTGCAATTGATAGAGCCAGCCTCAGAACATGAGCGCATCACGCCGCACTGGTAAGTCAAGCAGCTCATTTCCGCTGGTTAATGTGTTATTTTGAATATCTAATTGTCGAGCATGCCCACTATAGATTCCGCCCACAACCCGCTAGGCATTCTTGCCTCCCTGGCATCGCCTGCGCCAGCCGCCAGCGGTCAGCGGCCGCCAGCATCGGCAAGCGGAACAAAGACCGACGACGACATGCTGTTAAAGACACCCAAACTTTGCGACAACTCGCCAGACTCGCTATCGCCCCCGCATTCACCGAGCACGCAGGCGGCGATACGCAAAACCAGGCGCGATGGGAGCAGTGTGAGCGACATGGCCACCGATTCCGCAGACAACGAGCATAGCCGCATGCATCCAAGCGCAATACCTGCAACCCAGCTTGACGTGCTGGCCTTGGTCACTGCCACCAGCCCGCCAATGCCCAGCCGTCGGCGATGGACCGGCCACAGCACGCCAAAGCCGGCATTCTCAAAGGAAAAACAGACCCCGGTCCATGTCCAACCGCGGCCCGTGGCCAACGAGAACGGTAAGCACAGTAACGGCGATCAGGCGAGCGACGAAGATACGGTTTCGGAAGACGAGCAGACGTTGCGATCGTACAGCTCGCGGGCAAGAGCACGTCACCAGAGCGTGCGCATGCGGCCTTTACCTAGGGACACGCCGATCCGCGCCAGCGTTTCAGCACGCGCCCCACGAGTGCGTGGCCACCAGGCACGCAATGGGGATAACGGCAGCGATGGCGATACTACAGAAACCGACGAGGAGATGTCCTCGCACGCACAGACGCCGGTGCCCCGACGGAGTGCCACTGCCCGCACTAACCCGCTGGTGCTGCACTACCCAGGGGCATCGCCCCGCTTGCCACCAGCTTCCGAGCCCACAATGCGCCGGCGACCGCGTCAGCGGATATCCGAGGGCACTAACCTGTCAAAGCAGCTATCAGGGCTCGAAGAGGCGGATGAACCCGAGGGCAGCAGCGGCCGTGCTAGAGTTGTCCAGGAATCACGCGATTCGTCGCTTTCGCTTTCGCCGCCGCTCTCACCGTCTCGGCAGCAGCGGCTGCGCTCACGGCGCATGCGAATGCATGGTCGGGCACAGAGGTCCGGATCGGAAACCGAGACAGATACCGATATGGCTGCCCGGCTGCCCGGCTCTGAGACCGAGACTGATATGTCTAACTCTGTCAATGGGGGTGCAGTGTCGGCGAGCGGCAGACCTAGGGCCCTTTCGCAGCGCTCCCGGCTGCCGCCAATGCCGCCAATGCCGCCAAGAAATGGCGCCCACAGTCGCCAGCCGCGAGCAGGCGACACCGA
>JANBPA010000092.1:10500-36125 GCA_027575275.1 Coemansia sp. RSA 2711
GCTTTGGCATCCGCAGTCAGAGGCGCGGGTCCGCTGCCGCCACCACAGCCGCATTACCCGCAGGCCAATGCTCACGAGGGCAGCCCCGTCATGCGCCGAGACCCGTTTGCGCCGGCGCCCAACGATCTCACTTATAGAGGTGCCGCACTGCGCCAGCTCGAGAGGTCCAGCGGCACGGAGCCCGGTCCGGCGGCCAACCGCAAGCGCGCGCTGACAGCACCTTCGTCCTACGACGCGCCGCTACGACGCCGTGTACCATACGGAATTGGTGGCAAGATGATCAGCTCGACCGACTCGCTGCTCGAAGACGACCGCGAAGATGGCCTGGCCGGCACTGGATATTGCACTCCCCCAGAGCGCAGCCGGCACATTGGCAACCGCGGCAGCTTGCTTGGTGAATCGCCCGTGTCGTCACTGCGGTCATCCCTGCTGGCGCGCACGCCTATGCAGCCACCGACGCGGACACCGCAAGCGTCGACTAGCCACGTGCCGCCGACTTCGTCGGCCGAAGACGAGCCCTCTGTCGACGTGCTGAGCGGACCAGGGTCGCCAAGCATGGACGCAGCCCTGCGGCAGAGCCGCAAGCGCCGGCGGTCTCCGTCGCAGCAGTCGCCACAGCCCACGGCCTCGATTTCACCTGCGTCGAGACGACGCCTAGACATGTCGCCAGCGCCTGACGGACCAGACGCGATGTTCCCGCCAATTGACCGCGATGCAAGCTAGCCCGCCTTTCTCTCGTTTTCTTTGCAATTAGTTGATGGTCAGGAGTTGCTCGGTTTATCCACAATGCATCGCTAAGCTTATATGTGCGATGCTCGGAGCTTGACTCACAAGCAGTCTCATCATTCCATGCCGATATTCTCGACATCAGCGGGGTTTGCTGAAAGCTAAATAGCGGCGATCGGCCACAGACAGTCACGGCCAATTTATGGGTGCGATCATGCAGACTTGATTGCCTCCCAACTATGACGTATGCTGGCCCTATTTGGCTATTGGCCTTCCAATTAGAGCAGGCCAGTGCCGGCGTCGGCCGGTGAGTGTGGTGGACGCCGATTAATGATTGACACAAGCCTGCTAATTTCCCGCTCGGACTAGAGAGCAAATGATGTCAAGCTGCAGAACGCTTGCGGAAATCGCAAAGTTATAAAAACCCATTCACTAAAGTGTTGCACAAATACAAAAATGGCCGCGCTCAATGAAATTATCTCTAGAGCGCCTCGCCCTCGTCGTACAGTGGAATGGATTTGGCAGATAAAAGAGCGCCTCCCCGCACCCCGCCGGCGCCTTTAGACCCAAGTTCTATTTTTCATATTTTTCACGGTTTCTCAAAGTATTCGGACTCGCTTGCACCACCTAGCTAGCTAGAGTTTTTTCTTCGATATGAGGTGGATAGCTGATCTCTTACTGGCCGTGGTCATTGCCGGGCCGTGGATCCAGCATGCTGGCGCAAAGCCCCAGTTCAATTCGGGTAAGGCTTCAAGCGGTTGCTTGCATTGTCCGTATACCTGGTTATCCATTCTTACTAATCCCTCGCACCTGCGCGCTTCCATTGCTAGTCAACAAATACGACATCAACGGCCAGCCATGTCCAATGCGTACGCGAACCGGCAATCTGTGTCCGCAGATGTGCGTTAGCGATGTGCAGCTATGTCCCGAGGGGTACGGCGACGACAGCTGTCCCAGCGGCCAGAGTCTGTGCATTGACGGCACTTGCAGCGATGCATGCGGAGATATTCCCGCCCGGAACAATCCCTGTGGCTGCAAGTTCCAGTATCCGCCTGAGGACGCCAAAGGACTAGTTCCGTGCGCCACGTTCCCCGATGTCACTATCGAGCACTACAACGCCGACGACTTGAGCCAGCTGACTGATTTCTGCTCGGACAAGTTCAACGTTAGCGGATCAGCGCCATTTTGGGGCGACTGGTCAGGCGACCAGGAATTGCCGGACGATACCGAGGTCAGCAGTGGCCGCCGCTTTTGGGCCGGCAGCCAGTGCCCAAAGGCTCCAAAGTACGGCTATACTTACAAGGAGCCGCTGTGGATCGGTGCGTTCTCCTGCGTTGGTGCCGAGGTGCTGATCCTTCTGATCTGGGTCGTTTACAAGTATCTCCGCGAGATCCCTATTAGGCGCATGCGCCATGGGGAATCATCCGGCTTTACGACCGGCACAGCGAGTGCGGCGGCAGCTGTGTCTTCCGAAAAAATTACCGCCAAGGAAAAACCCGCAGATGTCGAGAGCAAAACGTCAAAGGCGTCGTCAGATGATACTGGCAGCGAGTCCGCGTTGCTCGTCAAGGGCTTCAAGAACGATTTTTTGGGCTGGATTGGGTTTACCTCGGTGCTGCTGGTCTCCGTGGGCTGGATTGTCTGGATCGGCTTCTGGGTTGGCGACTACTACGGAACACTTGGCGAAGCCGACTCGCTTGCACACTACGATAGCGGGCTGCTCGACGAGACCATCATCCCGATCTGGCTGTTTGCGCTCGTGTGGCTCATTGTCTGCTGCATATTCCAGCGGCGCATCCGCAACTTCTTCCGGATCGAGTGCCTGCCTTCGGAAGGCGCCTACGTGCAGATTGAGCGCGAGTTGAACGAGATGAAGGTATCCAGCGCATCCTCCAAGATTGTTGCGTACGCCAAACGCATTGAGGACGGGTTCTCCAAGCTCACGCGCTCAAACTTCCACGTGAAAACCTGCCGCATCGAGCGCACGCCGCACACAAATCTGCGCTACTTCAACTACATGTGCACGCGCTACGTGCTCAACGAGGACACCCGGCAGTTTCTACCGTACAAATTCGATCTGGGCGTTGTCAACAGCCAGCTTCGGCGGCATGCGGATGGGCTGACTAGCGAGGAGGCGTTGTCGCGCTTTGAGCTGATCGGTCCAAACTTTATCAGCGTATATGTGCCCAACTTTGCGGTTGCGTTTGTCCTCGAGATGTCTCAGTTCTTCTATCTCTACCAGATCATGGTGATGTGGATCTACTTTTACTGGAACTACTTCATCCTCGGAGTGGTCGACATATCGATTATCTTACTGTCCGCGCTTGTCAAGGTCTTTGTCAGCGTCCGCAGCGAGCTGCGGATTAAGCGGATGGCCGAGCACAGCGAGCCATGCGATATTCGGCGCGACGGCAAGTGGCAGACGCTAAGCACCATCGACCTAGTCCCGGGCGACGTCTTCAAGATCACCGCCGGCATGCATGTGCCGTGCGACGCGGCGGTGCTGGGTGGCAATATTGTGGCCGACGAGTCGTCACTGACCGGCGAGCCGCTGCCGATCCGCAAGTTCCCGATCCGCAACGACCAAGGCGTGTTTGATCAGCATGGCGCGAGCAAGATCAACACCCTGTTTTCGGGGACCATGGCGTCGCAGGCCTTGCCGACAACCGCGACAGACGGGTCCGTCTCTGAGGCGACGGGGCTGTGCCTGCACACGGGCACGCAGACCGACAAGGGGCAGCTGATCCAAGATATCCTGTTCCCCCAGGCGATCTCCTTCATCTTTGATGAGCAGCTCCGCCTCGTCTTCTGCATCCTGGTCCTGTACGCCATCATTGTCTTCGTTCTGGCAATGGTGTTCTACCAGACGCAGCCGTCGGCGGCCTTCATCTATGCGGTATTCTCTATGTCGCAACTAGTGTCCCCACTGCTGCCGGCAGCGCTGGTAATGGGCCAGTCGGTCGCGGCGACTCGCTTGAAGAAGAAGGGTATTTACTGCGTGAACCTGCCGCGCATCATCATGGCCGGCAAGGTTCAATTTTTTAACTTCGACAAGACCGGCACGCTGACCAATGAGGGCCTCGAATTCTACGGCGGCCTGTGTGCGCGCCAGCCCGACGAGGTGGGCGCCTGGACGTTTGACTCGTTTGTCGATTCGTTCACCGCGCTGCCCGAGCTTATGCGCACTGCAGCGTCGACCTGCCACGCGGTTGCCGAGGTTGAGGGCGGGCTGATGATCGGCAACCCGGTCGACATCGAGATGTTCAAGACCACAAAGTGCGAGATCTCCAAGACCCCGACGCCGGGCGCGCTGGACACGATCATTGTTCCCGACCAGAACTTGAAGCTGGACATCATCAAGCGCTTCGAGTTTATTCACTCGCGCGCGTCGATGTCGGTGGCGGTACGCGACCCGCGCGACGGCCACGTGCACGTGTTTGTCAAGGGATCGTTCGAAAAGGTCAAGGAGCACCTGGACAGCACGACGGTGCCTGGCGACTACATCTATGCAGCCAACCGCATGGCACGCCAGGGCGGCTACGTACTGGCCGTCGGCCACCGCGACCTGGGCGATATTTCCGTCGACGAGATGGAGCACTGGACGCGCGATGACATGGAGAACGGATCCGAGCTGGTTGGCTTCATTGTCTTCAAGAACATGCTGAAGGAGGACACGCCCGAAGCGATCAGAAAGCTCAAGAACGGCTCGACGCGCACGATCATGATTACTGGCGATACCGCGCTGACGGGCGTGTTTATCGGCAAGCAGGCAGGTCTGATGAGCGAAGAGGCGACCGTGTATCTGGGCGACGTCAACAAGGCCGGCAGTATTACATGGGTCGACGTGGATCGTGAGGAGGAGGTTGATGCGTCCGAAATCGAGCAGGTCATCAGTGGCTCCGTCGACTACGATGTTGAGCTGGCAATGACAGGCAAGGCGTTCAACTTGCTGATCGAGCAGGACCAGATCCGGCGCTATATCCTCTTTACGCGCGTGTTTGCGCGCATGCTGCCCACCGACAAGCTCGCGGCCATCCAATACTTTATGGAACGCGGTATCACGGCCATGTGCGGCGACGGTGGCAACGACACGGCGGCGCTGCGCGCTGCCCACGTCGGCATCGCGCTGTCGGATGCCGAGGCGTCGATTGTATCGCCGTTCTCGTCCAGCGACCACTCGATCAACTCGTGCGTCGAGCTGCTGATCCAGGGCCGCTCGGCGCTTGCCACCTCGCTTGCCGGCTACCTCTACCTGATTCTGTACGGCCAGACCATGACGTTCCTCAAGATCTGGAGCTTCTACTTTTCGCTCTCTGCCAGCAACAACATTTGGATCTGGATCGATGCGTTCATCAACACGCTCATGTCGATATGCGTGTCGTACAGCGGGCCGGCGAAGAAGCTGTCCAAATACCGCCCGACAGCGCAGATCCTGGGACCACAGATGCTGACCTCGGCGCTGGGCACGGTGTTCATCAACTTTGCGTTCCTCGCCGGTGCGTTTGGCTGGCTGTACCGCCAGGCCTGGTTCCGATGCAATGAGTTTGACTCTAGTGCGATGGATATCTCAAAGTGGTGGCTGCTGGCCGACAGCTATGAGGCGGAGGTGCTGTCGATTGTGTGCCTGTTCCAGTTTGTCAACAACGGGATGGTCGTCAACTTTGGATACCTGTTCCGCCGTCGCTGGTACCGCAACTACGCGCTGGTCTTCCTGTGGGCAGTCTATGTCACGATCATCTCGGTCGTGCTCTTGGCCGAGACAAACTGGCTGAACTGCCGGTTCCGGATCAACTGCGGCACCAAGAGCGTCCTCGCCTCCGAATTCGATCTCCACCCGTCGTTCTACATCGAGGACTACAGCAACCCGCTCGGCCATAACGTTATTCCGACCAGCAGCCGCTACGAGCTCTGGGGAATCTGTATTGGCAACATGTGCGCGACCATTATCTGGCAGCTGGCATTTGCGCTATATCCGGTGCATTCGTATACCCGCAAGAAGACGCCGCTGCGCCGGCTCCAGATTAAACTTTAGCTTTATACCCGACACATAATTCATTAATCTCCGGGTTTGAAGATGAGAAGAATTCTTATTGTGTGCGTGTAGATGTAAAAGAACACAGGAAAACTATAAACTGGCTTCGCAAGGATAAGAGATAGAGCGAGCGCGAATGGAAAGAAAAAAAGAAAGAAAAAAGAATTGGATGTATGCAGACTGGTGCGAGGGCCGAGTGGATGAGCGACCAAGTCTGCCGATGCTATGCAGAAGGTGCCGAGAAGCAGCTTTCGCTCCCCTTCGTACTCCAGGTGTCGCAACAGGATGGCGTGTGGGATGCGCACGCTCGCACGGCAAATATCCGCGCAATTGTGAATCATCTGCCGCCCCGAAAAGCCCCTCTTTTTTTGTGTGTGCCGTTCAAACCGCGCCGCTCAGCTCGAAATCCAGCTGGTCCCGGCGCCTGGGCTGCTCGTCAAGGCTGGGGTGCGCGCTGCCATCGTGGTCGGTGCCGGCTGGCTGCAGCGCCAGCAGCGACAGCGACGAGGTCGAAAGCCGCGCCGACGAGGCGGGCGTGGACAGGGCGCCCTGGTAGTCGTTGAGCTGAGGAAGCTGGCCGCCGGCGCAAAAGTCGCTCAGGGTCGGCGTCTGCGGCCACAGTTGTGCCAGCGACAGCTGCGACACGGCCTTTTGCGGCTGCGGCGGCGGCTGCGAGAACGATGGCTTGTTCGACAGGCGGCGCTCTCCGATGACGCCAGCGCTAGCTCGTCTATCCAGCGCCGGTGGCTGAGCAGCGCCAACCGTGCTGCCATTGTTGCTGCTGTTCAGCGTCAGTGCGCTGAGGCGGCGTGTAAGCAGATCGCTCGGACCCGCCAGCCCCGGCATCGCGTGCATGCTGTCGAGCTGGCTGCTGGCGTGCATTGCCAGCCCCGGTGGCTGTTGCTGCTGCTGCTGCTGGGGATAGTAGTACCCGAATGCCTGGCCCACCAGAGGCGTCGCCGAAGCACCGCCAAAGCCCTCCATACCGGTGCCAGCCGCCGGATGCGCCGGCGATATCGTGTAGAACGCCGAGTGGTGCGCCATGTGCTCGCCGAGAGATGGTTGCTGCGGCTGCTGCTGGCCCAGGGGAGCGCCGCCCAGGTAGCTGCTGCCCAGCAAGCCCGGCGAGGGCTGCGCATTCAGCATGTCCATGTTCATCAGCCCGTGCGGCTGCACAGACGGCACGCCTAGCACCGCGGCCGAAGGCGCAGCGCTTGGAATCGGCGCGCCGCTTAAGCCCAGACCAAGTGCGGCGGGTTGGGCTGCGCTTGGAGCCGCCGACACCGGGGTCTTGCCAAAGCTGATCGAGCGGCGCGAGTACAGGTTATGCTGCTCGCTAACGCTGTTGCGGTGCGAGGTGGTCCCGCTAGCGCTGCCGCCGTTGCTATGGCAGTTCTGGTGGTGATGGCGGCTATTGCTCTGGCGGTGGTGGTTGCGGTAGTTGTGTCGTGCGTGGCTCTGCGAGCGGCCCCAGCTCAGCCGCACGCGCGATCCGCCCAGAACGTGCCCGTTGAGCGCGCGCATGGCCGTCTCGGCGTGGGCGCGCTTGGCAAACGTCACAAAGCCGCAGCCGCGGTTGGGCGGGATCTTGCAGTAGTTGACTTCGCCGTACACGGCAAAAAAGTTATGCAGCTCATCCTCGCCCACTGGGTTCATCAGCCCGCCTACAAATACCGTAGTGTTGTGCGGATCCGTGGCCGGGTTGTACGACGCAGCGCTTTCGGCGCTGGACTCTGACAACGCCGGGGACCGCGCCCCCTCGCGCCCGTTGGCATCCGATGCGTGGTGGCCGTGCGAGTAGTTGTACGAGCCCATTGTTGGCGTGCGCTTGGGCGTCGCTGCCGACACGCGGATTGCCCGCGACCCAATAACGTGGCCCTGCATTTCCACCAGCGCCCGCTGCCGGTCGGCGTCGTCGCCGAAACGCATAAACCCAAACCCGCGCGACAGCTGGGTAATAGGGTCTGTGACCACCTTGGCGGTGCGCGCCGATGCATACCGGCAGCGGAACTCATGCGCCAGCTGCACGTCGGTCACCTCGGGTGCCAGGTCACCGACAAACAGCGAATGCTCAGGCGTGTCGGCGCCCGCTGCTGGCTGATGTGTGGCCAGCGAGCCTGCGCCTTCCAGAGGGCCTGTTAGCATATTCGTGCTCAGGCCTGCGTGGGCTGGCGCTGGGACGGCCGATGAGAACAGCGGCCCGGCATGTATGCCCGACGCCCAGTTGAGCCGGAAAGGGCGGTCAAATGGCAGCGGCATATTCTTGCCGTTGTACAGCGCTAGTATGCGCTCAGCCTCTGCCTGCGTCGGAACCTCGATGAAACAATAGTTGGCTGGCCCGCCCGTCAGCCGATCGCGGATCGTTTTCACCGAGACCAGCTCGCCCATGTGCACCCAGATCTGGCGGATGCACTCCTCATCCATCCACGGCTCGATGTCGCCCATCCACAGCTGCACCGGCACCGCCGAAAACGCGTGCTGGTTGAGCTGGTACTGCGTCGGCGACACCATTGCCGACAGCGGAGTTGGAGCCGGCGATGACGACACGCCGTCGCCGGCGCCCAGCCGCCCGCCCAGCAGCGGAGCCGCGGCGTAGTGCATAGACGTCTGTGGAAACTGCATCTGGCCGTGTGCGTACGTCGGGGCCGCCGCCGCGGCAGCAGTTGCGGAGCTGGTTAACGCAGGATCAGGCACCGAAGAAAAGGAAGCCATCAGGCACGGAGAAGGCAAGCGAAATGAAATCTCAGCCTCTCCTGAGCTTTGCCCGGATTTGGGGAGTAACGAAAACGTATGCGGAGTGAGAAAAAAAGTAGCTTATGCAGAAGACGAAGAGAGGAACCGAAAGGGGCCCGGCGAAGAAACGAGGTAGCGCTCTGCGGTGCAGGGGGGAAGTGTTCTCCAGGCGAGCACGGAGAGCGGGCGAGAACGCGGCGACGATGGTATGAAGGCTAAGAAATATCAAAAAGTGCAGAATAGAGTGTAAAGTAGGATGTTAGCGTCGAAGAAAGAAGGCGTGGGCGAAGAAAGAAAGAAAGAAGAAGCAAAGAGAAGAGAGAGGAATGGGTGCTCGATTAAATAGGCCGCAAGCACGGAATGGGGAGCGCGGCTGCGGGGTGGCCAAAAAGGCAGGGGGCGAAGTCGCTCCTAAACGTAAAAGCCGGACGAGGGCAAAGATATTCAAAGCCCGCTTGCTGCCGCCTTAATCAACGGCGCTCGGGGAGGGGGCAAGGATAGGCGAGCGGTTGGGCCTGCATCTCTTTTGCACGATCTCTTGAGGAAAGCACTGCGCTGCGATCCCTCCAATTTTCTTTCCTGTTCACCAGAGCCCGTGAGATGCGCAGCCCGGCGGCAGCGAGAAAGCGGGCCTACGTAGATGCAGGGATGGCCAGCGGGACCCCTTTATGCAATTGCCAGAAGCTGGGCTGACTTTACCCTTCAAAGAAAACCCTGCGTTGTTTTTTTGGGGGGAGGGCGCGGTGGGTGACGTCGACACCGCCCGGACGCGGTCGGGGTGTTCGCTGTTCTTTTGCTGAAAGGCGGGAGCGAGACTTTGCCGCTGCTTGCGCGCGGCAATGGTGACTTTGGCGATGAAGAAAAAGGACAGAATCCCCTTTGGCGGCCGGCAAACGCAGCCCTGCCGCGCTTTTGAACAGCGATAAATGGGAGGGGCCTGTCGAGCAGACCAGGTCGGCTTCTGCAATACGTGCAACCGCTTTGCACCGCGCAACAACACGGACAATAACGCAAGCACCGCAGAAAAAAAAACAGAAAACACAAGCCACATGTTCGCCGCCGCGTCCGCACTTCGTCCCGGATCTCCACGTCTACAGGTTTGCCGGACCAAAAACAAAACGTCGCCACATGTTCTCGGCGCTGTGCCAGCTCCAGCCCTGGCTGCCCAATGGGATATTTTCCTTGCTCGACTTCTCCTGAAACGCGGCATATGACATTGCGCCGCCTTGTTTTCTATTCTAGCCAGGGCGCCTTGCGTGTGCGTATGTGCGTATATATATGTCCGCCTATGCTCGATCACCAAGGCGACACATAATGTTGCTCCAGCAGCCGCCGCTTCTACTGGCCATGTCCGTGCTCGCGCACATGCACAATAGGAAGCCATGCAGCGCCGCTTCACACTGTCGCCGTTCACTCTTGATTTGGCCAGTGACCAGCGGCGACACAATGTCACCGTGGCCTGCTACACACCCACAAACACAGCAGCACCTTGTAGCGCTCTGCCTTTATTTTGCAATTACGGCTTCCAGACATAACTCTAAATATAGAATAATGGCCCAGCAAATCCAAGCCCGCCTATCAATTCGCATTGTGTGTCTGACGAGCTGCCCGCTCATGGCTTTTCCGTTTTGGACGCACAATCGTGACATTTGTTGTTTTCGAATCTGCCGGCCAGGCTTCTTTGAACAAAAAAACAACACTTCCAGCGGGGGAATGTGTACGAGATCGGCCCCAATTTTAGTTTCGAGTTGTCAGTGTGCCGACGGCGCCACGGCGCCAAGCTTTTGATAAAGCTGTTTATGTAGTGCATTCCCATGGGATGTTGTTGTTTTGCAGCTTTGGCCTATTTGGATGCCAATGGCTTTGCGTAACCCGCAGCAAAATGCAAATAACACCCGGGGCGGGTGGCGTGTTATGTCAACACTATCCACCGGTTTCTTGCCATGCCGCAGAGTTATTCCCTGCCAGGAGCCGTTGCAGACCGGGAATTCCGAGGGCCTGGGTGTCAGGGCTTGATCAGATATGATCAGGCTCACGTGGCACGGAGGATTGCACGAAATTTTCTTTGGTCAGCCGCCAAGCGACTTTTCCACTGCCCAATTTCAGCTCTTTATTCGCGGATTTTTCGCTATTTTCTACCAAATTCACAATGCTTGCCCGATCGTTTAGATTTGTCGGCGCGCGTGCCCAGCAGCAGGCCCTTGCAGCCCGCCTTGTGCGCACGAGCAGCCTGTCCACTACCGCGCAGTCACGGGCCCAGACCGTGGCGAACCACAACCAGCCAACCGGCAGCTCAGCAGCCGCTGCTGCGCAAAATAGCCCCATGCCCATCTATCTCGATGCACAGGCAACCACGCCACTTGATCCACGCGTCCTGGACGTTATGATGCCGTTCATGACCGAGAACTACGGCAACCCGCACTCGCGCACCCACAAGTATGGCTGGGAGACCGAGAAGGCCGTCGACATTGCCCGCGAGCAGGTGGCCAACCTCATTGGCGCCCACCCAAAGGAGATCATCTTCACATCGGGAGCAACCGAGTCCAACAACACCTCGATCAAGGGTGTGGCCCGGTTCTACAAGGGCAAGAAGAACCACCTTATTACTTCGCAGACCGAGCACAAGTGCGTTCTCGACTCGTGCCGCGTGTTGCAGGAGGAAGGATTCGAGGTGACATACCTGCCAGTCGACAAGGGCGGGCGTATCAGCCTGGATGACCTGAAGGCGGCCATCCGTCCGACCACGGCCCTGGTGTCAATAATGGCAGTCAACAACGAAATTGGCGTTGTCCAGGACATTGCCGAGATTGGCCAGATCTGTCGCGAGCGCAAAGTGTTTTTCCACACCGACGCTGCCCAGGCGGCCGGCAAGATCCCGCTTAACGTAAACGAGATGAACATTGATCTGATGAGCATCTCGGGGCACAAGCTTTACGGGCCCAAGGGCGTGGGGGCGCTGTACGTGCGCCGCCGTCCGCGCGTGCGCCTCGAGCCCATCATCACCGGTGGCGGGCAGGAGCGTGGCATCCGTAGCGGCACGGTGCCTTCGCCGCTGGTCGTCGGCATGGGTGCAGCCGCGGCACTGTCGATGCGCGAACTGGACTATGACTACGCTCACATTACCAAGCTGTCGCATCGCTTGATCGACGGGATCAACTCGCGGGTGTCCCATGTGGTGCGTAACGGCGATCCGGGCCATATGTATCCGGGCTGTGTCAATCTGTCGTTCTCGTTTGTCGAAGGCGAGTCGCTGCTGATGGCGCTGAAGAACGTGGCTCTGTCTTCGGGCTCTGCGTGCACGTCGGCGTCACTCGAGCCGTCGTATGTGCTGCGGGCACTGGGCGCCGAGGACGACATGGCGCACTCGTCGATCCGCTTCGGCCTGGGCCGGTTCACCACCGAGTCGGAGGTGGACTACGTTGTGGACAATGTTGAGGCGCATGTCACGCGTCTGCGCGAGATGAGCCCGCTGTGGGAAATGCACCAGGAGGGCATCGATCTCAAGTCTATCCAGTGGTCGCAGCACTAGGCGCAGTTTTCCCTTTTAGCTTGCTTCAAAAAAATCATTCAACGGTCGATAGTAGCAACGTCAATATGATGCTCGATAAGCCTGCGTGTGTCGGTTATCCGTGTCTTGGTGGTCTGGGCCCACACGTCCGCCCATTGGTCCAAATCGCGCGCTGGTAGCGGCTCGTCGTGGGCTTCCAGAGCCACGACAATGCATACTGCCGCGATAATGCGAGCAGGCTCGCGGTCTACCAGGCCAGCCTCAACCACCTGGTTGGCCACCGCCCAAGCAAAGGCGGCCACCCGCTTTATCCGCTCGTCAACCAGACTTGGATCCGCTGGCGGTCTTCCTTTGTCCTTCCACCACGCCATGCCGTATAGAATGTGCGCAATCCAGGGGTGCGGAAGTTCGACGGTAAAATCAAACGCCAGTGTGCGCATCAAGATCAGCTCGCCTTTGGTCATGGTCTGGCGCAGTCGATCAAGTGCAGCCTCGGCCAACGGCTCGTCGTCGTTGTCGGGATGTGTGAGTTTAAAGTTGACGTTGATCATGTCGCGCTGGTTCCGCGGCTCCTCGGTGACCTTGGTCGCCAGGTACAGGCAGAGGATCAGACATACATGTGTATCGAGTGGCTCGGACGAGTTACTTTGACTGACAAATGCACAGTATCGATGAAAAAACACGGCTCCAGTTGCCCAGGTCGACGTGGGCAGATCAAGAATCAACGATGCCCGGCGCAAATGCGCCAGCTCGTCGCTTGATGCGCTTCTCGTTGGCATCCTGGATATCAAACAACTCAAATAAAAATTTACAGGGCTCAGATTACAACCGGTCTGCAGCGCCATTAGTTGGTCGGCAACAGCTGGCAGCAAAGAATGGGACTGGCACATTGGACAAAAACGGCTAGTAGAAGGCCACTGTATACAGAAGCGGATGCGGCATCTTGTTCTGTACGTCCTCAATAATCCGGTCCATGTCGCTTTCCAGGTCCTTTGACGCCACGATCTGCCTTGCCAGCTCGATAATTGTTTTTGCACCAACGCCGGCATCCTTGTGGTTATCCTCAATGTCAATGTTGATAACGTGCACCGGCCGGCTATTAACGCCTGCGCGGTTGAGCAGCTCCTCGCACACCGCGTCAAACACGCGTTCTTCGCAAGTGAAGACCACATCAAAAAACGCGGGCTCGTCGTGGAATCTCTGCGGCGCCCGCTTCACCTTGCAGTTGCGCTCGAGCATGGCGATAAGGCCGTTTCGGGTGTATAGCTGGACGTCCTGTGATGTGAGCTCGGTGTAGATTTGGTCGTACGCAGTGCCAAATTGGTAAATGTTTGGCTGGGTCGGCGTAGGGCCTGGGAGACGCACCGCGCTGCCGGTACCAAAAGACTGGATGTTGTAGCCGCGCTTTTGCAGCTGGTAGTGCGCCTCCATGCTGCGGTTCATGTTGCTGGCGCAAATTACCGCAAACTTGACCATGGCTGTAGAATTTTTGCAGATAATATAATGTAGTTTTGTGCAGAGTGCTACTCATCACGGCTTAGGTTAAGCGCAAATATCTTTATTTGATTGCTTTGTGTCACGAGAAATTATGGCAACTAGCGTGTGATCTTCAGCTCACCCTTTCTATCATAGCACCGCGTAAACGGCTGGATAAATACCGGTCACATTCTAAAGACACTGTGAAGTAGCGCATCGTTTCTGCTGTTTAGCGACCGTCATATTATTAACATGCCTTATTCGCAGCTAAACGAGGCTGCCGTCGAAAGAGCCGTCGAAAAGGCAATGACTTCGCCGCGTATTCTCGACCGGATCTCTGAACGCATATCCGCCCGACTCGCCACCACCGTTGAAAGGTCGATCGAGAAACTAGTGCCAAAGACTTACAGTTCCGGGCAGACTGGCGCAATGGCGGGCCACCCTCGGGCGTCGGGATTGTCTGGGTCAGCCAGCACAAGCGCCGGTTCGCTGCACTACGAATACCGAGTCGTCACGCAGGATGAGATCGCGTCGGTCATGGCAGCAATGCCCGGCGTCACCTGGCGGCGCTGCAAGCAAGGCCACTTGTACGCGGTGGGCGAATGCGGCAATCCTGTCGTCACCGGCTACTGCATCGAGTGCAAAGCGGCAGTGACGCGCTGAATAGCCTTTTCCAAAGCTCTTTGTGGCCGAAGCTTGCGGCCGTATTAAGCAGAAAGGGAGCGGGTGTGTTGGTTGAAATTGGAATAAATCTAGGCTGTCTTTTGAGCGGAATAATGAACGGTTGCGTTGGATTAAGGCTGCCGCGCTAGTATGTCTGTCCGCCGTACGCGTTACCCGGAGCGTACATTTGCTGCTGCTGTGGCGGCATGTATCCGCCCTGCATGCCTGAAAGCGGAACGCCCGCCTGGTCAACATAGACCGGCTGTCCAGCGTACACCATCTGCTGCTGGTACTGCGAGTAGTCGACGTTGGCATACACCATCGGCTGCTGCTGCTGGTACTGGACAAATTGCTGCTGCTGCGGCGGCTGCTGTGGCGGAAGCGACTGCGCATACTGTGGTTGGAATGCTGCCTGCGACATGGCGGGGTCGGTCGCGTATGATTGCGCCGACATGTACGGATCATACGCAGGCGCCAGCTGGTTTGGGTACTGAACTGGCGATGTGACCGTCATCTGCACGGGAACAGAGCCGTACGTAACCCCGCTGTGTTGCATCAACTGCTGGCCGTCTCCAGCATAACCAGCAAACTGCATCGGCTGCTGCGACGCGTACAGTTCGTTGGCACCCATCTGCGAAATGGCAATTGGCTGGGCGGCCACTGACATTGCGCTCATCGGCCGGCCATTGTCGGCAATTACGGGTACCGGTAGCGACGAGTGCATGGACGATTGCTGGGGCGCCATCTGCATATCGGCTTCGTTGGCATACCCGGGATTATAAGCGGGATTGTAGGCTGGGTTGAATGCGGGATTGTATGCAGGGGTTGTCGCTGGCGGATCAGGAAGCGCCTTGGGCGGCTGGTCGGGTGCACCGGGCGGCGCAAACAGCGTCATGAGCTGCGATTCCTGCGTCTGCATCTGGAGTGGCTGCTGCTGCTGCTGCTGCTGCTGCAGTGGCTGCTGTTGGTAGCCCGAGACTGGCAGTGGCGCCATGGTTCCCTGGTACTGCGCAGGCAGTGTCTCGCCGCCGTACGACATTGGCCGCTGCTGCACCTGCGCATATGGCAATTGGCCGGGCATCAGCGTCTGGTCATACATTGACATCTGCGACTGAAATCCGCCTGAATTGCCCTCAAAGCCCGGAGGCGGAGCCGACATGGTTGGGGCAGCGGGTAGCGGCTTAGTTCCGTGCTTTTGCGCGTATTTGTTGGCCAGCTCCGAGCTGTGCATGGATGCCGACGAGTACGGGCGCAGGTCAGACATGGATGGCCGCATGTGCACGTTGGCAGCGACCGATCCGGGCACCGGGCCCGTGCTGCTTATGGAACCGGAAGTCGGGGGTCTACTGTCCTTTTGCAGCATTGCCGGCGCCGAGGCCACGGTACTGCTGTTGGCCCTGCTCTGCTTTGGCTCAACCATGAACGCCATGTCCTCTTCCTCGTCTTCGGACGCGTGGGCCTTGGATGGCTGCTTGCGCCCGCCTTTGGGCGTGTACGTGAACTCGATGTAGACGTCACCCATGGGCTTGTCGCCCAAAGTCAGCGAATACCAGCCTACAAGACATTCGGAAGGGCAAACAAACAACCAGCGCAAAATCAGAAACAGCGCGAACAATGTCAGCAAAATCGCGCTTGGCGCTTCAACTGGCCGCACATGCAGGTAAAACGCCGCCTTGAGGATACTGTACCATCGACCTCTTCCTCGACAAACACCTTTGTCAGGTCCACAACGCAGCTGCCGATTTTCTTCTGGTTGACCGAGCCCTCAATCTCGACAGCGGTGATGTGCAGCTGGGTCTTGCCCAGCCCCGACACCAGGAACGAAAGACGGTCGTTCCACCGTGGCGCAGAGCCGCCCTTCTTGTCCACTTGCGTCTGCTTGGTCGACGTGCCCAGCGTCAGCGCAACCAGCGAGTCGCCGCGGCCAAACCGGCTCCGCCGGGGAATGTTGCGCCCGGCTACCACCTGGACCTCCAGCCGGCCCTCGGGACGTTCCTGGGCCATGGGTCAGACAAGGGCGCGTGCGAATGGAGTGTAGATTACAAGGAGGTTACTATCGACAAAAACCGGAAGAGTGGAAATGCGAAAAACTCCCGAGGACAAATTCCCCTCCAAGAGACAAAAGGGCCAGGAGGAAGAAAAGGATGTGTGACCGAGAGCAGGAGACACGAGTCACAAAGCAGACCTGACCACCTTTTTTTCTGCAGACGAGTTTCTCTTTGCAGGCGTGTTTCTTCAATGGCGACGGTCTGCCCGTGTGCTACGGTCAACCTTGCATGCTCCAGGGCCAGTGCAGTACCAAGGAACCGGCTCGTGCGCTCACCGGGCTACGGGTTGCCCATCAGTCCGTCCGTCTGGCCGAGTTCCTGGCGCATGTCCCATCATCGCTCAATTCCGCCGAAAGCGGTAAAAAATCAAATCGTTGTTTTCTCGTCAGACGCTAGATAAGCACAACTCTTCGTAGCAACAGCAAAGCTTTTATTCGTGTACCAACAGCCAGTATTCACAACATGCCTTCGTGCGATGGGATTCGAGACGAGTTTATTGAATGCCTGCTGCGCTCCGAGTGCGTGTTCATAAACCGCCATAGCGTGTCCGAGTGCGCGCGCAACAAAGATCTGGCATCCACGGTTCCCAACCAGTGCCACCTGCTGAGGCAAAGCTTGTTTGACTGCAAGCGTGGGCTTATAGATATGCGCAAGCGTATGCGCGGCGTGCCCAATGCGGGGGTTAAAATGACCGATCAGCCCGACGACAGCTCCAAATGGTACGAGTGAGCCCATGGCGATAGTGAAAGTCCTTTGTTTATAAAAAGTTTGAATACACGGTTTCATGAAGGCTGCAAAAGTGCGGTATCTGAACTGAATTCCACATAGTCCTAGCGCCCTGGCCACCAACCACCATCGGAATGGACCCGCAAGCGAGATGCTCGATTGGCGCCTGTGGCGGGCAGGATGCAGGTGCTGACGACTCGACAGCCACGCATGTCAATCCGCCTTGAGCCTGTGGAGCATTCCCGCGCCACGGACCGCGTGACTCGAATCAGGCCAAAGTCTCGTCGAGTCATTCCTCGACCTGTGAGCAGGCGGATCTGGTCACGCCCCCTCCCAAAATCGCAGTCGCTCAGGCGCAGAATTCTTTGCAAAAGAGCGCGCGATATTCGTTAATCCCACGGTCCTTCAGTTTTATCAGTAGAATGTTTCGCTCGGCGCTTGCTCGCATTACATCGGCGCGGCCGCTTGCGCTGCAGCCGTTTGGCCGGCGGTGGCACCAGGTCGGGCCAAACTCTGCGCGACCCGGAATGGTTCTAGATCTAAAAGGCGAGCCGCAGATCGTCGTGTCCAAGGATCATGGCGGCACGGGGCGCGGGCAGGCGGTCATAAAAATCACCCTGAAACACGCAGTGACCGGGGCAAAGTCTGTTGAGCGGTTCCGCAACAGCGACTCGCTCGAAGTGATGCTGATGGTGCAGAACAAGTACCAGTATCTATACGCAGATGGGGGCACCGCGTATTTGATGAACATGAACACGTTCGAGGAGCTGAGCATGGACATGAGTACGTTTGAGGGCGGCAAGGAGAAGCTAGCGTTTTTAGAGGACGGCATGGAGGTGACCGTGCAGTCGCTGGAGCCTGAGCCGGGGCCGATTTCGTGGCGCCTGCCCGCGCGGCACCAGTTCAAGGTCAAGACAGTCGAGGATCGGGTCGCCAAAGAAAAGGGCGCAACGTATCTGCCCGCCACGTTGGAGAATGGCGCCCGCGTCCAGGTGCCCGACTTTGTCAAGCCTGGCGACAGCATAATTGTCAATCTTGAAGACATTGCCTACGTCAGCCGGGCATAGAGAAAAATGCGAGGGCCGTGGGAGAAATGCTTGGCCATGCTTTTCTCTTCTTTCGATTTCAGTTTTACTTCATTTCGCAACCGTCCAGGAAAGGAAAAATAATGCCTTCGGTTATTGTATACGGCGGCCGAGGTGCACTAGGCTCCACCATTGTCAAGCAGTTCAAGCAGTGCGCGTGGAAGGTGGTCAGCATTGACTTTAGCATCAATCCCGAGGCTGACGACAACGTGGTCGTGTCTGATGCACCAGGGAGTCTGGCCGAGCAGGGCGCCCGGATCACCCAGGATGTTGGCGACCTGCTGAACGGAATCAAGGCCGATGCTGTCCTGTGCGCGGCCGGTGGCTGGCAGGGCGGCAACGCGGCTAGCAAGAATTTCCTCCGCAACGCCAACATGTCACTGAGACAGTCCGTAGACACGTCGCTGATTGCCGCTAACATTGCTGCTCGCCACCTGAAGCCGCAGGGCCTGTTGGCGCTGACCGGAGCGGTTCCAGCGCTGCAGGGCGGCACCCCAGGCATGATTGGGTATGGAATGGCCAAGGCGGCAGTCCACCACCTAGTTGCTAGCTTGGCAATGGAGGGAAGCGGAATCGACAGCCCCAGAGTTGTCGGGATCCTCCCAACGACGCTGGACACGCCAGCTAATCGAAGCGCCATGCCCGATGCTGACTTCTCCGCGTGGACGCCGCTCGACGACGTGGCCGAGCTGCTGCTCAAGTGGGCGACTGACCAGAGCACCTGTCAGAATGGCCGGCTGTACACGCTGGTCACTCAGGACTCGGTCACCCGGGCCGAGTAATGGCCACTAGGAAATTCGGAGCTTTTATTAACGTGTATTCAGAGCATTACAGCCGTCTGGCCTTCTTAGGACGGCACCCATTGAACGGGATTGGCGTGACATCGGAAACAGCACAGATGGGCCAGTTGGTCAGGCTGTTGACCGCTTTGTAAACGGCATCGCGTCCGGCGCCAAAGCCCTTGAACCGGAGCTCCAGCTTCCGCACCAGAAGACCCCGCTCCTTCACCGTGTTTGCAATCGACGCCGTCGCCTGGTACGCAGGCTCAAACCCAGCACGTTGCGCCTTCCTAAACCCGACCGTGCCGCTGCTGGCGTTGACGATCACCCGGCCGTTTGCGTCGGTCAGCGACAATATCGTGTTGTTTGACGACGCGTGCACATGCAGAATCACTTTGTGCATTGGATCCGGGTTTTCGGTCTGCATCGGGTCCACAACTCCGCCGAACCTCCCAGACCGGCCAATGCCCATGTAGTCGCCCTTCAGCAAATTGTCGCTGCTGCCCTTGCTCACAAAATTGCTGTATCTAGTGTTCCGAGCCGATGAACCGGACTGATCCGCGCCCTTGGGCCCCAGGGTGACGAGCAGCGACTCTAGCGTATTGTGCGGCTTCTTTTTGTTGGCATCGGGAGCGCTCTCCGATGCTGGCGGCGGTGCTGCGTCTGAGGGTCCGCTGTCAGAGCTGTACGGTCTGGCACAGTGCCGCGACAGGATTCTCGAGCGCAGCGAGGTTGAAGCCAGGCGGCGGAGCATTTTTGGACACTGATTTTTGTACTCGTCTGCGACACGCGCGAATCTTTGCCGAATGGAAGAGTACTTTAAAAACGATAAAAGTTTTGAAACAAAGTGTGCTTGCAGTTCAAGGTTTGTGATAGCATTTAATCATAAGATCATAAATCGGCTGGATCAAGCTAGCTCTTTTCCCGACGGTGCCGCTCCTTGTCCTTCTTGTCGCGCTTCTCCTTTTTGTCCTTCTTGCCCTCCCGATCTTTCTTGCCCTCCCGGTCCTTCTTTTCCTTCCGTTCCTTCTTGCGCTTCTTCTTGTCCTGCTCGTCGTGCACAATCGCCTGCTTGAGCGCGATCTTCTCCAGAATGCGCTTGCCTTCGCAGGCCGGGAAGCTCTCTAGATGGTAGTAGTGCGGTGCAATCTCCAGCAGCCACTCAGGCTTGATCTCGGTGACCGTGCGGACGTAATGGCGCTTGGTCAGGACAAACTCGTTGTACACGACCCACTCGGGCTTGCGCTCTAGCACCGACGACGGATGCAGCAGCACCATCTGGTTATCCTTGACTGTCAGGTACTGGCCATTGCGCTCCAGGTGTGCCACCTGCATAAAGTAGCCCGACGTTAGCGCTTTTCGGATCTGCGGATAGTACATGGGGCTGTTAAAGTCGTTTGACACCAGCGGGATGTCGTATTTGACCGCAACCCGACGAAGCTGCTCGCGGATGTTGTCGGCCGATTTGAGCGCTCGCAGCTGCAAAAAGTTGTCCCAGCACCACTGCGACGGATCCTGGCAGCCCTTGTATGCATGGTACACATTGAGCAGCGTCATGTGGTCGCCGTCCATATGCGCAAACTCGGCTTTGGCAGCGTCGGCCGCCCGCTGGGCTTCGCGCGGCCGCAGGAACACGTTGGGCACTGACAGCATAGCTGCAATCGACAGCACCTCGTTTGTGCACCCGTAATCAGCCGCGCTGATGATCATCTTGGCCAGCTGCGGGTCGATTGGGAACTCTGAGATGGTGTGGCCGACTGGAGTCAAGTTGGCGTCGTCATCCAGGGCGCCCAAGTAGTGCAGCAGCTCGAGCGCGCGCATCAGAACCTCTGGCGCGCAGGGGTCCATCAGATCCAGATGCACCAGGTCGTTGATCCCCAGCTTCTTCAGCTGCAGCACGATTGTGCCCAGGTTGCTCCGCAGGATCTCGGGGTACGTCTGCTCAATCAGATCGTTCTGGTACGACTTTTCGGTGTAAAGCCGGAAGCACTTTCCTGGACGCGTGCGCCCGGCACGGCCGGCGCGCTGCTGCGCCGCTGCACGCGAGATCGGCGACACGAGCAGCGACTCGACGCGCACGCGCGGATTGTACACCTTTTGCTTGGCGAACCCTGGGTCGATGACGTACACGATACCGTCAATGGTCAGTGACGTCTCGGCGACATTGGTCGATACGACAATCTTGCGCCCCGGGGCACCACCCTTGGTCCGCGGCGCAGGCGCCTTCTCAAATATCTTCTGCTGCATGTTTGGCGGCAGCGTCGAATACAGCGGCACAATAAGGAGCGGCCCGGACTGCGCCCGTCTGATAAGCTCGTCCCCGCGCGCGCGCAGCAGGCGACACGCTTCTTCTATCTCCTCTTCGCCGGTCAAGAACACCAAGATGTCGCCTTCGGGCTCAGTCGCGTGGATCTGCAGTGCCGTCTTGATGGCCGCCTCTAGGTAGTCGCGTTCGGGCTCTGGCGTGTAGTAGATTTCTACTGGGAACGTGCGGCCGGGCACGGTCAGCAGTGGCGCGTCGTTAAAGTACTTTTGAAACTTTTCCGAGTCCAGCGTTGCGCTCATGACCACAATTTTTATGTCCAACCGCTTGCTTGCAATGGACTTCATCAGCGACATCAGAATATCGGTGTTTAGCGTGCGCTCGTGCGCTTCGTCAAGAATGATTGCCGAATACCGCGACAGCAGATTGTCTGACATGGCCTCACGCAGAAGCATACCGTCCGTACAGTACTTTAGCACGGTCTTCGCTGACGTGCAGTCCTCAAATCGAATCGAATAGCCGACCTCTTGACCCATCTTCACGTCCATCTCCTCGGCAACGCGCTGGGCGACGCTCATGGCGGCCACTCGCCGCGGCTGAGTGCACGCAATCATCTTGCCCTCTGTCTGCGGCAGCATATCGAGCAGCATGTATTGCGGAATCTGCGTGGTCTTGCCCGACCCCGTCTCGCCGACCAGCACCACAAACTGATTGGCATGAACCAGATCAAGAAAGTTTTGCCGCTGCTTGTTTACAGGCAGCTCGCGGCGTTTGGCCAAAATAGTTTTGTACTTTTCCGAGTACTGGCGGCCGGTCAGGCCGTTGTAGGTATCGTTTTCGACTGCTTCCTGCTGCGCAGCCGTGGTCTTTTGCGGGGCCAGGGCTGCAAACGCCTGGTTTGCGCCCTCAGCACTGTTGTGCATATGTGCCAGATACGGGTTGTTGCGAATGTCAGACATTTGAAGGCGTAGCAACGAGGCAGTCTAAAATAAACGAGGCGAGCACACAAAAACACTCGATCCGCCAAAAAATTTTGTGTTTGTGGGCAAATCGAAAATTTCGCCGTCCGGATCAAATCAACGGATTTCGAGGACCTTCTCGGAACTCAAAGATCTGCAGTTAATTTTAGCCTTTCGGATGGTGTGCGTTTTGACAGCGCTGATTTTCTGCCTTGGCAAGGTTCGCCTTATGGTTGACAAGAAGGGCGCGTTGCGGAGTGTGTCTTGGCAAGACGCTGCCGTAAACCATCCATCTGGCAAAAGTCGCTGACTCGGCTTGGACCATGGAAAGTGCTCTCAACAGACGGGTGCAAATGACGTAGGGATGGGGGAGCCTCGGATTCGCTCCACATGTGATGCCGCGGCGACTTTACTGGTCAAAGGCGGCTCCAAGGCTTGGCAGCCGTCTTTAGTCGCGCATCCAAAAAGGAAAATCTCGGACACTCTTTTTGTGAAAAAGACTTCGACAATGGGTTTCCACTATTCGCGTTGACAGAATCCGTGCATCGGATGCAACTCCGTTTTTTCTTCTTCACTCACTCTGCTCCTGTATATTTTCGAGGCTTTTTTCACTCAGTGGAGCTCTGGTTGCCACTACTCGTATATATTTATTAATATTCTCTTTTTGTACTTTGTTTCTATTTCACGATATGACCCTCGAAGACACGTCGCAGAGGAACCTGGACAAAATCGGCGGGATTATCGCCGCTGCGCTGTTCGGCGTCTGTCTATTTGTGCATCTGTGGCAGTGGGCGCGGCATCGCTGCCATGTCTTGGCGCCGCTATTTGTGTTCTTGGTTTTGCGCGTGGTCGGCTGGCTGCTGGCGTTTATCGGGGCCATCAAGGATGACCAGCTGCTCAACAAGCGCGGATACATTGTCAACGCGCTGGCGTTCTGGCTAATGATGCTGTCAGGGCTGCTACTGCTGGCGCGCTGGGATGCTAGTCGGCGCGGCGTGCGCTGGGGCGTCCGGTCATGGGGCGGAACGGGTGCAGCGCTGATTCTATGCATCGTGTTTGGCGCTCTTGACGCAGCTGGCCAGATTACCTGGCTGAACAACCCTGGTGACTCTGCTTCAGTCGTGATGAAAATCGCCGCTGTTGGGTTCCTGGTAGTGGCCGCAATCTACGCGCTGATGACACTGTTCTTCAACTATCGTGAGGCGCTGTTTTATCAACAACCGTCAGTGAGATGGGCGTTCTTTCTCAGCGCCGGGCTCCTGGTGGCCCGTTGCGTGTTCTGGATGCTGGTGGGCCTCAACGTCGTAAAATTTGAAGAGCCCAAGCGTCTGATCTTTCTCTTCTGTCTGACCACAACGTTCGAGATTGCTACCGCAGCCGTCTGGGGTCTTTTGCCCATTGCCAGACACCTGCGGCCTAAGGTGGGCGAGGGGACGGATATGCAGAGCCTCAAGCCCACTAGCATTGCCGAAGAATCACTGCGTCTCAACGGCGGCATTGCGGCTCCGCCTATTCACACCGAGGATACGCCGTCACATGACTCTGTTCCTGACGACAACCAGGAGCAGGACAGCGATGACGCGTCAGCGCATAAAGTGGCTCCGAGCCATAGCTACAGCGCCCATGTTACCGAGCCTAACCGCATGTCCGGACAGCCCAGCTCGTACTCCTCGTACTACCAGACACCCATGGAAGGCGGCGTCGTGAACACCAACCCGTGGGCTGGCGCTTCGTCCAGCAGCACGGGCAACACAGCCAGCGTGTACAATCCAGCCCTGCATTCGTACGCACAGCAGCCCGCTGCGCAGCCGCCTATGATGGTAGTTGGCCCGCAGTCGTACGCGCCGCAACCCCAAATGGTACCGCAGATGCGGGTTCAGCAGCAGCGGCCATCTCCGCTTCAGACTTTCTCACCTCCCATGTACAACAACGGCGGGCCGGCCGGTCCATCAATCAGCTTTGCCAACCAATCGCCGTACATGGGGATGCCGCAGACCCACACAACTTTTGTCAAGACGCCGTATCCGCAGGCCCAGCCTGTCCAGGAGCCGTCGTCATACGTCGATGCTCCCCAGGCTGCGTATACCGCTGATTATTTTAAAGCTGATGACGACTCATCGCGCGTCAGCACGCACCCGTCTAATGCTACCAGTAGCTATGATAGTAGACTCGCCCCTGGAGAGCAGCCGATTCAGCCGGTGCAGCCCCACTATCCGGTTTATTCGGAGCCGTCTGGTCAGCAACACGGCCAGCCGGGCCGCCAGTCGCAGCAACCGAATATGTAAATTCTGTGCATTTTACACGTAGTTATTGAATCGAATATGTGCCTTCTAAATGCCGAAAGTGTGTTACTTTTTTGAAACAAGTATGTTAATTTGACCGGGAATGCGTGTGAGCATTGCTCTGCAGTAGCCGACGCTCGACCTGTCTCCGCATTTGCCAATGGGACATAAGCAACAAAACCCCCGCCTTAATGCTCACACCAGCCGGCTGGGTGTCAAAGCGGCGAGCGCACTTTTGCCGGTGATTCCGAAGGGTGCAACTGCAGTCAAATTAATATACACTGATATTAAGCCCCGATCCAAGCACTCGAATCGCCTGTATATAAATTATGAGAGTACCCCTATTAATTTAGTATAACCAGTCTATCGATACAGCAATGCAAAGACATGCAGCTTTGCCCAAGATGCTTGAATTAAGGGAATCGGTTCTATCACTTCTGCACGAACGCTAAATATTTGCTATAAATCGCCAGCACTCCAGAAGCAAACGCCCAGTGTGCGCTTTCCAATTCTTTTCACCGGAATTGCACTTGGCAGATACTTTATTTCATTGGACAAGACACCGCACACACGCCATGTACAAGCCGCGCTGCTTGGCAATTCTGCCGCTGCTGGCCTTTGCATTTATTGCCGTTGCATCGGAGTACCGTGACGAGTCAGCCTCGGATTCGGTATCCGCTGACATCTTTGACTCAAACTTTGACGATGCCACCGAGGTCAGCCAGCATGTTCGAAACGCGCTGGATCCGACACAGCGCGCACTAATCGCCGGCCTCTTGAAGAATCTTCCCGCTGCGCCGTCTCCAACTGTCGATCCAGCATCGGATGACCAGGTCGAGGGGCTTGACCGCCATGGCCACCATGGCCACCACAAGCATCACAAGTGCAAGGATGACGAAGACGACGAGGACAAAGACAAGTGCAAAAAGCATGCCTGCTGCTGCCACCATCAGCCCACGCCCACTTACCATATTAGCCTCAACAACGATGACAACAAGTTCAAGACAATTTCGCTCCCGGCTCAGGGCAGGCCGTTTGAGTATGGCGAGGACGTCAGACACTCGCTTCCGCCGCTGATCAAGTCTGATTGCTGCCAAAAATACTGCTATGAACCCTGCTGTCAGCCCACGGGCGGCATGTACGGGACGTACCCTGAACAAAAACTGTGCTGCAACCCGTGCGGCCATCACCTGGTACCCTGCCATCCGCAACCACCGCCATGCCCACCACCGCCGCCCTGTGGATGTCCGCCGCCCTGCGGATGCCCTCCTCCACCGTGCGGCTGCCCTCCTTGCGGCTGCCCACCGCCCTGTGGATGCCCTCCTTGCGGCTGTCCTCCTCCACC
>JANBPA010000093.1:0-20529 GCA_027575275.1 Coemansia sp. RSA 2711
TGCTTGTTCTGCATCTACAGGAAAAGGAGTTGAAAGAGGGGTTAGTGGTGGTGTCAGGAGCGACGCTCGGCAGGAGACCAGTGCTCAACGGGGTGGATTGCGTCGGTGCGACGGAATTGGCCACCGAGCGGCGGGGTGAGGCGCGCCTATGAGGCCAAGGGCAATATTTGGCGCTGGCGGGCTGCTCGTTCTGCGGCAGAGCGACATTTCGCTACAAATTGCCTGTCGAGGCCCATCATTGACCACTTTAAGCCGGGCAATTCTCAGTGCGCTGAAATCGAGGGACTTTCTCTGCCACAAATGAGCAATTCCTCGGATGTCAATTCAAATTCAGCGCCTGCAGCTCTGCCAAACTACCCCCGCGCTCTCGCCAATGGATTCGCCTTGCGCAGGTTTCCCGAGCAATGGATACACCCGGGACTTTATCGTCGGTTCCTTCCGGCGAATCCATTCTCTACGGCACGACCCGCTTATCGCTCCCACGAATCCTCCCGCGGCTCAATACTCGGTGAATGGATGCATACGTTTTTCTAGCCTTTAGTATATAAAAGCGCAGATATTTTGGCGAAAAGAAGGAGCCAACAGGCGGGCCGCGCGGGATCGCTGCGAATTAGCAGCCTGGGCCAAGCACAGACTGCTTGGAGCTTCCGGTGATTCTGGGATCAAGAAGGCGCGCCAACGGACCAGCCGTGATCACGCACGGGGGTTTGGCGATTCTCTGAATCAAGAGCCAGTAGATTAGCGGATCTACTGCGCATCGCGTCATTGGCCGCCCTGCCACCTTTCCACGCACGGTTTGCCAGTGGATGCGTGGCAATTGCATGTCCAATATTCGTGTTTGAGATATCAAAGTAACGGTATAGGATGGGAGGTTTCAGGCTATGCAGTGTGCATTGCTCTGCCAACGCAGTAACCCGGCCTGAATAGTTTACTTGCCAAGCCAAGCCGTGCTGCTGGTACTCTTAGCAGATAATGAATGACTATGCATCTGGCAAAGAACGATATATAAAAATGCGACGGAATCCTATTCTTTCTTTGTCTGATGGAATAATCTCGTTAGTTTTCCCGTTGATATTCCACTATAGATTTATACTACCTTTACACATGCAGCTCAAGCACTTTGCGTTTATCGGAGTTCTGGCCGCCGTCGTGTCTGCCGTCCCCAATGGCCACAGACAGAAGCCCGCGGAGTCGCTGGACTCTGCGGCATCGGCTGCACCGTCAAGCACTAAGGCGTCGGGCTCCGGACTTGGCATCGGCTTGGGCCTGGGTCTGGGCATCCATTTGTAATAATCAACTCACTAGCGGCCGAATCTCATAGATGCAGTGCTCAGACACGCTCCCTTATTTCACTGTTTTGCACATCCGGCAGGATGCAATAGTAGACATAATTTCAAGAATAATTGCCCTCAAAATAGCACTACACTTCAACTTTAGATAACCAGGCACACTGATTATCATGTACATTGTCAGTGTATGCCAATAATCCAGCAATCCGCAGGATCCCACAAACAGAGAAAGCCGGCCAAAACCACCCCAGGACAACTACGAATGTAGGTAGAAGTCTCGCTATCACGTACGTTTTAAATTGACCAGAGCAAGAAATAAAAAAATGTAACTTTAAACGGACTCAACAAATACTACCGGAAATTACCGAGCAAAAACAGCCCCCCCGGCCAACCAGGAACAGTGCAAAACAAAGAAAGCTGGGAGTATGGCACACCACTAACCACCTACTGCTGTCGCCGGCTTTCGCGGCGAGACGGGCGCACGCCAGATTTGGACTGGCTCCGGCCACCGTGTGACGGTGACGACGACCACCGGCTATGATGGCTGTGGTGATGGTGGTGGTGATCGGCGCCTGATCCGTTGCTCCGCTGACGAGAATCGCCGGGCGACGTCGCGCCATTCGCGTGGCTGTCGGGCGCCTCACTGCCGCCCTTGCTGTTAGACCGCCGGCGATGCCCGTCGTCACGGCTCCGGCTCCGGCTAGTGCTGCGGCTACGCATGCGCGCGTGGTGGTGGTGCCGGCGGCTAGAGCTGGAGCTAGGGCTACCGCCGGTGTCGCCGCTGCCGACCAGCGGCTGGTTCGCTGGCGGCGATGTCAGGTTGCTCTCTTCCAGTCGCCCAAACAACCGCACCAGCTTTGTGTAGTCCACTGTGCTGCGCCAAAAGAACGTCACAAACACCCATAGATGGCGATACAGCTTGTCTAGATCCTCTTCGGGCGCTGCGTCTGCAGCGCCGCGCTTGCGCTCAATCACCGAACGAATGTGCCGGCCAATCGGCAGCAGACACTCGCTGATCAGCTTGACCTTGCTGTCGGCCGATTTCGTGTGCTCGGCCTCCTCGCGCAGCCGCTGCAAGTAACGCTTCACCGGCCGCATCAAGTCCTTGCACGTGCGCTCGTCCATTGACTCGGGCTCGGACATCTCGCCGTCTTCGCCGTTGCCCGGCGCGCGGGCGCTAGCCTCGCCGTGACCGGCACTGTTGACATCCGACTCTTCGCCGTGCCGGCCGCGGCGCTTGCGGCTGCTAGACGACCGCGGTGGCGGCACTCCCGTCGTCAGGTTCAGCATCGCTTGAGGCTTGGCCTCTTCGGAATCATCCGACTTGCCCTCCCGAACCATCTTGAGCAAATATTCGCCGCGCCGCACCAGGTGCGTGGCCTTGGGCGCAATGGTGCGTTTTCCGCCGGCGTTGCCGCGCACCGTACCGCTGCTGCCTGCGCCTCCACCGCCTGTCGGCTGCATACTGGCCGCTTTCTCGTCGGCTGAGGTCAAAAACAGCTTTGAATGCAGTCCCAGTTGCGAATCGGCCTGGATTTTGTCCCAGTTGCCAAAGCCGTGGCGGTAGATGCCTACGAGCAGCATCGAGTCATCGCACTGACCCCACAAACACGACCAGTGGTGCACCGGTTTCAGCACCAGGCCAATGCGGAACTTTGTCAGATCCTCCCGAATGCCTGGCTCCTCCAGGCGTCGGCAGAGCACGGCCAAGTCGCTGACACGCTGCGTGACCACACCCGCATTGACGCTATGCACACCGTGGAACGTGACCAGAGTTGCCTTGGCGTTGCGCCGGTATCCGTTAGCTACGTCGTCGTCGCCGACATTTCCAGCACCCGGCGTCGAATCGGCCGCATCGCCGTTGGCAGTGGGCTGGGCGTTGGCTCGCAGCGCCTCCTCGCACACTCTGATTAGCTCTTGACCCTGCGCCTTGACTGCAGCAGGGTCTTTGTTCTCCAGCTCGGCTTCGGCGACCACCTGCTCAAAGCGGTCATCGGGGCTGCCAAACTTTTGGATGCCGCGGATCAGCGCCCGAACCTCCTTCTCGGCAAACGTCTTTGGGTCGCTGCTACGGCCCTCGGTGCGACGCCGCGAAGACGAGCCGCTCGCCGCCTTGCGGCGGTCGCGCGAACTGCTAGCCACCGACCCGTCCGTGCTGTTGCCATTGCCGCTACCGTCGCCAATTAGCGTACCGTCTTCGGCATACGACACGCGCGTCCGCCGCCGGCGGTACAGCAGCTCCTCCTGCTGCTTTTGCTGCTCCTCGAGCTCGATGCGCTGGCGATCGTCTTCGGGGATAATATCGTCCCATGACATGCCCGAGCCGCCATAGTCCGCCACCTTGAACTGGCTGAGGAAATCGTCGGCGACTCCAGCTTCGGACGTATCGGCCTGCTCGGCATCCTCAAGCATCTTGTCCAAGTCCATATCGTCAAGCTTGTGCTGCTGCATCGTTACGCTGTCGTCGGCAAACATGCTGCTGGCGCCAAACTTGAGAATCGCGGCCAGCTCCTCGCGTGAAAACGCCGACGCGCCTGCGCTTTTGCCCACAATGCCGCCGGTCTTGCCCTGCTTGGAACGCTCAATCTGCTTGCGCTCGGTCTCGGTCACGTGCAGCCCCGAGGTGTCCATGCCCTTGATGATGCAGTACTCGAGCACCATCTTGCGCTTGGCACGCTCGAGAATGTCCTCCTCAATCGTGTTGCGCGACACAAAGCGATACACCGAAACCTGCTTCTTCTGGCCAATCCGATGCGCGCGAGCCATGGCCTGCATATCGGCCTGTGGGTTAAAGTCCGAGTCGTACAGCACCACGGTGTCGGCGGTTTCCAGGTTAATACCCAGACCAC
Source organism: Coemansia sp. RSA 2711 (assembly GCA_027575275.1). NCBI lineage: Eukaryota > Fungi > Kickxellomycota > Kickxellomycetes > Kickxellales > Kickxellaceae > Coemansia > Coemansia sp. RSA 2711. The sequence goes on from JANBPA010000093.1 coordinate 4,139, forward strand.
CAGCGCGAGTACTGAGCAGGAACACAAAGTCGGGCGACCCGGGTGCATTGAAGTGCTCAATCGAACGCTTGCGCACTTCAGAGGGCACCGAACCATCCAGACGCTGATACGCGTAGCCACGCATCGCCATATAGTCGGCCAGAATGTCCAGCATCCGCACCATCTGCGAGAAGATCAGAACGCGATGGCCACCGGCCTTCAGTTTGGCTAGCAGCTTGTCCAGCAGCACCATCTTGCCGCTGTGGCTGACCAGTCCCTGCAAGGTGTCCTCCTTGTTGGTTTGCTGGGTCTCAGCGTTGGGGAACAGGTACGGGTGGTTGCTGGCCTTCTTCAGCTCAACCATGATGTTGAGCAGCGACATCTGCCCACTCCCGGTCGCGTTACGGTTGAGCACGGCATAGTTGCGAGTGAGGATATTCTTGTAGTAGTGTACCTGCATCCCCGAAAGCTCGACACGCAAGATGCGCTCGGTGCGGTTAGGCAGCGATTTTTCAACGTCCTTCTTGAGCCGACGCAGCATGTACGGCTTGAGTCGGCGGTGCAGTTCGGCAATCTTGCCCTCTTGCTCCGCATCGCCGGCAGTCACGCGGATGTCAAAGTCATCGCTGAGATCGGCAAAGCGCTCCGGGTTCAGGAAGCGGCACAGCGTGACCAGCTCCTTGACTGTGTTTTGCAGCGGCGTGCCGGTGACCAGCAGCCGGTTCGTCGTGTGGAATGACGATAGCGCATCGTGGAGTTGCGACTCGCTGTTTTTGAGCCGATGGGCTTCGTCGACTGCCAAAAAGTTCCACCGCACGCTTCCAAGCAAGGTGCGGTCCTTTAGCACCAGCTCGTACGTGGTCAGCAGCACGTTGAACTTTACGCGCGGCGGGCTGGTGCCCTTGTAGAACTCGTACTCGCGCATAACCGCGCGGCTGCGGTTGTCATCAATATAGCACAGCGTGTTCATGTCTGGCGCCCATCGCGCAAACTCGCGCTGCCACGCGCCAATGGTTGACAGCGGCACGACCACCAAAAACGGCCCATAGATCTCTTGGGTGTGGAACAGGTACGACAGGAACGAGATCGTCTGGATGGTCTTCCCCAGTCCCATTTCGTCGGCCAGAATGCCGTTCTCGTCGTTGCACCACAGATGCGCCATCCAGTTCAGACTCGTCAGCTGATAGTCGCGCAGCTCGCCGCCCACGAGGTAGTCGGGCTGTTTGAGCAGCCGCTGGAACTTTGGACGCTTGGCGCGGCTGGTAGGCGCGCTGCGATGCGGCAGCATTAGCGACTGCTCCCGATCCAGGAACGCATCGAGCTCGCCCTGAGAATCGGGCCCAATCTCGTCTGCGGTCACCCACGTGCACGAGCTGTACGGCAGCCGCTTCCACTTTACCAAGTACTCCACGCTGTCGTTGGCCTGCGTCACTGGGCGGCCAATCTCTGCCGCGGGCTCGGAGTCGACATCGCGCACGCGTCTGCCCGTGGTCAGCGGCCGTGTAGCCACGATGCGCTCGATCTTGGTATAATCGCGCAGCGTGTCGCGCTCCATCTCGCGATTGATGTCTAGCTGCTCAATGTCCTCGCGAGTGATGTCGGGATCATTGCGAATCTTGTAGTCGACCTCCACAGTGCCCTTGTAATAGTTTTCGACCTTTTTGAACCCCTTGTATCCCCTGAGAACGGCCGCGGTGTCCCAGGTGGCATGGCGGAACGACCACCCCTTCCACTTTACAAAAAACTCGACGTTGTTGATGTTGTCCATGCGATCACCCTCGGCCTTGGCGCAGCGCCGGAAGTCGCGGATTTGCTCAATCACATCCTCGCCGGTGTCCTCGTCAATCAGCGGCTGCGCGTCGCGCGCCTTGGCCCGCGACTTTGGGCGGTCCGAGAGATCCATCCCGTCGTCCAGCTCCTCGTCGAGGTAGTCTACGGCGTCCTCGGCGTAGCTCTTTACTGGCTGGTCACGTGTGGACTGCCGCAGCGCCCGGTAGTCCGACGATCCATACTCTGAATCGCTGCCACCAATGTACGCGGGCAGCGCCTTGGCCTTTTTTGCCCGGCCACGCGCCGCGCCGCGCTTGGATTTTGTGCCTAGATTAAAGTCCGAATCGTCGCTGTCCGAGAACCGGTCGCGCCGTGCTGTAGTTCGGGGCGCTGCATACCCGGCCATTCCCCGGGGCGTACCGGCTTTAGAGCTGCCGGCCCGGTCGCCCTTGGCGCGCTTGCTGGACTTGGGTGGCGCCGCCTTCTTGGGCTTGCGCTTGCGCTGAGTCGGGCCCCAGTCGTCGTCGCTGGGGTCCTCAAAGTTGTCGGAAGCATCCATCTCCTCGTCCTCGTCGTCATCATCCAGGCCGGACATGGTAAAGTTGCCGTCATCCGATGCTGGTGTCATCTCCGAATCGGACGACTCGTCGGCGTAGGTCGGCAGCTTGCGCCCGCCTTGCTGACTGGAGGCAGCTGCGGCGACAGCAGCGGGATTGGCGCGTGGTGTCTTCATTGCGACCTGTGGGCGGGATGGGGGGCTGCGGGCTGCAGACGCCTTCGCCGAGCCGCCAAAGTCGCTGCCGTCGGAGCTGGCGTCGGGCGATGACAGGTCGCTGTTGGAGTCGCTGATGGCGCGGCCGTGTCCGGGACGCCGTGGTGGCGCAGTTTCTGAGACAGGTGGATCGCCGGCTCGCCGGACCCCGTCTGGCACTGCGGCGTGGCCATTGCCGCTGAGCGCCGCCGTCAGGGGCCGGTTGTTTCCATTGGTGTCTGCGTTGCCGAATCCGTTCGCTTGCATTGGAGGCTCTGGCTAGGCATCTAGCTCGCGGCGTCTGTGCTCTGAGCAAATGAATCGGCTACAAGGATGCAGTCAGTGTCAGCGGTCTGCAAAAGAATGCGCAATCACAGTAGCAAGCAGGGGGGGAAAGGACAGAGCATGAGCCAATCCCAACCCGTCCTCCCTGGAGGCGAGCTGGACACGCAGGCAGGCGTGCAAAAAAAAGAGGGGGAAAGAATTTTCATCACCCCTGAGCGGCTGCGACGGGGAGGGGCGGAGGGAGCGCTCCGTCTGGCTCTCTCTCAAGAGCCTTGACAAGAGTGGCCAGCGCCGCTGGCGCGACGCGCAGAAGAACGCGACTATGACGCGTTGCGCGATAAACAAAGCCCGACGCAGACCGTCCGCGCGCCCAGCGGCTCGAGCGCAATGAGCGGCCGAGTAAATTCGCGAGCAGATTGGACGGGCGCGGCCAGAAAACATAGCATTCAGCATGGCAGGCCAGCGTAACAAGGTAGCATACCGTAACTGGCGCTGGTGCGATTTAGAGCAAGTGTCGAAAGTAGGGAATAAAAATGGCAGGATAAATAGCCTATGCCACTAGCGATTCGGCCGGAAACTAGGCAGAGGACACAGAGTAGGCGCTGAAATGTGTCGTTGGCTAATTCGAGACCAAGAAATAGAGTGAAAATAGTCGGTATTTTTGTGGAAGGTGCAAAAGTAGAAAAAGAACAACAGGCGCGGCGGGGGCTTGAAAAGCGAAATCGAAAATGATCTGGATATCGCAGAACCAATGATGCCCTCCTGGGTTGCGCGGTGCTTTGATCAGTTCTAATCCGCACTGCTGCTGATTGCCTGGACCGGAGTCCGGCAGCGGCCACCTCGACCGATCGTTACTGGGCCTACGGCTTTCATTTAAATAGCATGTCGAGAAAATTTACAACAAAAATGGTATGCGCTTGCGTGTCAGTTGCGCCTTCAGATCTGAATAAGTCGGACAGCTGCATGTGATCCACTGTCGGGGGCATTGTAGCCGTCATCCGGATTTTGTGGTGCGGCAATGGGCCTGACACGTCCGCTGCCGGCCAGTGCTCGCGTGCCTTGCTCGGTCAGCTTTCGATGCCACATCTGACCAACCGCATCCGAGCCCAGATCCACCTCGACCGTGCCTTGCCAGCTGCTAATGCCAATACGCGCTGCTGAGCCGTGGTTGGCCGCGCATACCCGGGCTTCGACCAGCGGCATCTCAAACACCCGCTCGTACCGTGGCTCGCCGCTGCCGCAAAGACCCGTGTGGACTGCGTACCAGCTTATGGATTCCTCGGTGGCCACGGCCAGCAGATTGCGCGAACGCACAATGCTGCTGCCGACCCCCGCCCACGCCCGCTCCAGGGCGGCAAAGAGACCGGCCCGCGGACGCTTCTGCATGCCACGCATGCCTTGCAACAGATTAGCGTCCGGCTTGTCCTGGTTAAGGATCTTTGCGTCCATAAACCCAACGAGTATCTCGGGCATGCGCGCGCCGGTCTTGTCGTCCAGCTGCATCCAGGCGCTGCGCAACTCGTGGCCCTGGTGCGCGAGGAATCGTTCAATATTGAATGGGCGCATAACTGCAAACTGGCGCTGCAGATTGGCCGGGCATGTGAACTGCGCGTCGAGCGGCATGGACAGCTGCTCCCCACAATGCGTGCACGGCAGCGCCTGGCGGATATTCGGACTGACCATGTTTTGGTGCTGACACTTGGCGCAGGCTATGCAGCACGCTCCAGCGCATGCTACGTGAAATGCCAGCGGCTGGCCGGTAACGACACTGCGCGCTCTGACCGTGGTTGCTGCTTCGAAGAAGGTCATGGCTATAATCAGACGCCGCTGCGATAGAATTCTGTGCAGAAAAAGCGAAGCTACAGCGTGTACTGAAGGAAAAGTGGGGGAGCGCGATGCCGACAAGGAAACGAGTTGCTGGCGCGGCAATCGACTATTTAATAGTTGCTACAAGATGTAATCGCCAACGCAGAAACAAAAAGGAGCAACGAAATATGACGTATAGATGAGAGCAGGCAAAAGGAAGCACCTATGCACGATTGGCAAAAGGGCGTAAGATTCTTAAATGTACGCTCGTGCTTTATGCGCATTTGCCAAGACAAGAGAAAGAATCTGGAAAGAGAGCCTGGCCACACGACATCGCTTATTGATGTCAGGTCGCGCGATAGACAATGCTGGGCGACAGGGATTCGCAACTCCCCGTTCTTCCCGAAAGACGCCGTCTTTGTAGAGCAAATGGTGGCTAAAGTCAACCAGCGCTCGTGTGAGCATACAACACACGGCAAACACGGATATAAGCTTCGTAGTCAGCATCCCCGAGTTACAGCGCGCACAAGGTGCAAGCTCCGTGTTCCCAGGGACAGCGCTTCTCCCCCAGTATCGTCGGTTCGCACGATATATTGACCACCACGTTGTCTGGACCTAATTAGAGTGAGCAGGCATATCGTACTTGTTCCGTGAAATTGGAAAAGCACCCGCCATGCTGCGCAATCCGGCTCGCAGAACAATGGGCGGGTAGCCCAAGTGTCCGTGGCTGAGTCCCGGCACGAACAGGCGTTCTCAGCGTTGCAAAGCAGATGTCTGCATTATATTTATAGCAACTAGAAACCTGCCAGATGTCAACACGAGCAGTGAGAGAGGAGGAAGAGTGGCTGCAAGCTAGCAAAGACAGTGGGTCTGGTAATAGAGAATATAGAGAATTGCGATTTACAGGGTAGACGCTGGGCGCTCACAGGTTGCCCCCGAGCTGCCCGGCGCCAGATTAGTCCAGCTGGCGCTTGAAACTCAGTAGGTCGTCGATGATGCTGTTCCACGGGATGCTGACAAATGTCATACTGGCCTGCATGCACTTTGGCGGCGGCGGCGGGCTGGTGGCCTGCGACAGGTTCTCGGCAATCGACGGCAGCGAGATGCGCTTGAGCCACGCCGACAGCGATGGGGACGCGGGCGTCGAGTTGACAGTCGAGATAGGCTGCAGGTGCGGCGACGAGATTGCCGGCACCTTGGGCCACGCGCCGCCGCCGGTGCCATTTCCAGGCATCGCCGGGATGCTAGGTGCGCTCGGATGGGGCTGCAGCACTGGCGACGGCGCCAGACTGGCATTGCGCGATGCCATGTCGGCCTCGTCGGCGTTCGACCGGCCCGTGATTGCAACCTGTGCGTGGCCCTTGCCGCCCGGCCCACGCATCATGATAAACTCGGGCGTGTATGTGGGCTTGCGCAGGCGATAAAGCATGTTTTTGGATGACAGCCGATGCACGTAGTTGTCTACCAGCGCGCCAAATGATGCGGCGCCCTGGAACAGCACAATTTTGCAGGTGCCCGTCCCCGACGCAGCCGAGTTCAGCCGGCTGCGCATCGAGCTGAACACGTTGTTGCCGCTGGCTTGGCTGGCAAAGCTCAGCGGCTTTTCGCTGCTGTTGGATATCGGGCCCGACGGCGGAGTCGCATGCGCATCCTCGGGCATGTTGGGCACGGGAATGCGCGCCGAAAGCTCGACGCACAGGTACTCGCCCTTCTTCACAAACATGTCCTCAAACATCTCTTCGTAGTCGTCAATGACATAGTAGATGTGCGGCCACGAGCACTCGGGCGGGCTGGTGTTGTCCTTGGGCCGGTCCATGCGTGACTTGTTGGGCAGCGCGTACACACGTTTGCTGACGTGCTTGCGCACAACGCTCATGCCGCCACGCTGGCTGCCCTGCTTTGATCTCCGCCGGCACACAGCCACCGTCAGCTTGCACGGCATCTGCACAATGAGATTCAGCAGAAACGTCTCCTTCCACATCACCCGCTCGCTGAGTGGCGGCAGCGCACTGGGCTGCGACTGCTTGCGCAGTACAAACACTGGGTCCTGATTGCCCGCCCGACGTGGCACCGGAGCGTCGTCGCTGGCGTCGTCGATCTGGCGCACAAAGAACAGCATGTCGTCGTGTCCGCTGTCCTCGTTCTCAATGAAGAACTGTAGAAACAGCGAGTTCCACCTACGGGTAGTCGGATGCACATTGTTGTCAGCCCAGGCGTGCACAGCGCATACATACACATGCTCGGCGGGCGCGTCCAGTGGCAGGACAAAAAGAGGCAGAAAAGAGGCGCGGCGTTCGCTTTCCCTTGTTCCGGGCAATCCTAGAACAGAGGGCTCGAGCGCACCCGCAAAGGACAACACGGTGCCACTCTGTGCGAGAAAACAAAAACAGAGATCCTCACAACAGCCCCGCTTATAGCAACTCTAACGCGTCCACGGTGTAACCCGGTGCCAGCATCCCATCAATTGCCCATCAATTGCCAGTGCCGGCGCAGTAGAGCCGGGCGCCGATAGCATACCTTGGGTCCTCGCTGTCGTCGACAAACTTGTCCAGCGCCTGCTCGTCTAGCCGCAGCGAGCCGTCCATTGGCGGCGGGCCCGACAGGCTCTCCCTGTCCATGGTGTCGAGCATTGAGTACACATCGCTCATTTCCTCGTCCACACTGTGCAAATGAAAGCAGAATTGGAGAAGGCACGGGAGGGCACGCTCAGCTCAGCACGCACAAAGTAAGCAGCCGCTGGGTGCGGTCGGAGCCAGGGGCCGGGTGTGCAGGGTGCAATGCGCAAAAGACAGCCCGCTCTGGGAATTCCGTGAGAGGGAGCCGAGATAAAAAAGGCGAGACCAAACCGGACTGAATAAAGTGCGCAAAAGGATGTATTTGTCAAAAAGAGAAGCTGAGGCAAGAAGGGCTGAGCGGACGCAAAACAGACAGGCCTCCACCAAGGCGACAGGACGCACTGTGAAGGGGGCATGACGTGCACTGCATTTTCAGCCCCTGGCTCCTGGCGCGCCGCTGCCCCCATCCTCCCTCGGCAGCCGAAGCACAATGAAGGCCCACGGGCAGCCGAGCCCGGCGGTCCAACCGCTTCCGACATTGCAACGGCCGATCCCACCCATTTCTGTGTTCATCCCAACCATGAGCCGGGAACGAGCGGAATGAGGGACGCAGAAACAGGGCAAGGGGGGAGCCGGCTCGGCCGAGCCGTGTCTGACAAAAGCAGCAGCGTGGTTTCAAAGCACCCACATTTTTCTTGTTTCTCTTTCAGCTTCGAAAACGCAGGGACGCGAGGGACACATTCGCAATGGTTGAGATCGACTCGCTGCTCCATTCCGGGTACCACCACCCCGTGCAGCGTCCGTGGCAGGCCGAGCGCGTGCTGACCAAGGGCGCGCTGATGTACCCGATCTTCATAACCGACGAGAAGGACGCACTGATCCCTATTTCGTCGATGCCGAACCAGCACCGCATCGGCGTGAACCGCCTGGAGGAGGTCATTGCGCCGCTGGTTGCCAAGGGCCTGCAGGCGGTCATGCTGTTCGGCGTGCCCAACGACTTTGTAAAGGACGCGTTCGGCACCGCAGCCGACGATCCCGAGGGCCCAGTTATCCAGGCGATCAAGCTGCTCAAGACAAAGTTCCCAGCGCTGCTGGTGTCCTGCGACGTGTGCCTGTGCGAGTACACCTCGCACGGGCACTGCGGCCACCTGCTCCCTGACAACACCATCGACAATGCGGCCAGCGTGCGCCGTCTGGCTGAGGTCGCTGTCAACTACGCCAAAGCAGGCGCCGACAACGTCGCGCCGTCGGATATGATGGACGGCCGCATGCGCGCGATCAAGCAGGGTCTGGTCGACGCCGGCCTGAGCCACCGCGTGTCGCTGATGGCGTACAGCGCAAAATATGCGTCGGCGCTGTATGGCCCGTTCCGCGACGCCGCGTGCTCAGGCGCGCAGTTTGGCGACCGCTCGGCATATCAGCTTCCGCCAGGCTCCCGTGGCCTGGGCCGCCGGGCAATTGAGCGCGATGTGCGCGAGGGCGCCGACATTATAATGGTCAAGCCCGCAACGTTCTACCTGGACATTATCCGCGATGCCAAGGAGCAGGCACCGAACCATCCGATTGCGGCATACCAGGTGTCGGGCGAGTACGCGATGATCCACCACGCAGCGACTGCGGGCGTGTTTGATCTGAAGACTGCGGTTCTGGAGAGCATGACCAGTCTTCAGCGCGCCGGCTGCAGCCTCATTCTCACGTACTTTACGCCCGAGCTGCTCGAGTGGCTGGACTAGATTCTAATTTTGTTCAACTGTGGACTAATACACGCTACAATTTGGGCGGGCCTCCCGCCGGGTGGAACCGGCACTCGGCCCAGGTCACTTCGGCAACGAGCCGGAACCCAAAGTTTTCATACAGGCGGATTGGCGTGCGATTGGATCTCTCGGCAATCATCTGGATCACGTATGCGTCGTTCGGCTGGCTGTATTTGTACAGCGACGAGACTTTGGCTGCAAAGTCTTTGATCATCTTATTGCCAAGGTCGTGAATGACGTATTTGGCCAGGCCGCGACCCTGGTATTCGTCGACGGTCCGCAAGACGCCCATCTGGTAGTCTGCGTGGCAGCAGATCCACGCAATGGGTGCCCGGTCACCGGTGCGGCGAATGCACGATGTCGCCGGACAGCAGAGCTGAATGTACTTGTTGTCGGGATTATAAAAGTTTTGACCCTTCATGACTGCCAGATCAGGGGCAGAGATCTCGGTCATTGTGAGCTGCAGCTTTTGCGCAACCAACGACTCAGAAAACGGTTCGGGGAAGAAGCTGGTTTTTCCCCAGTCCTTGCTGTCCAGCGCGTAGTTTAGGCTGTGGAACTGGATCAGGTATTCAAGCCCAGGAATGCCCTCAAGCAGATACTTCTCGATGCCCTTAAAGAAAATCGATTTGCCACTCCACAGCCCCCACAGCGACAGAATGAACTTGCCAAACGCATCCACGGTCTGCGGCGATGCGTCTTTGGTGGAGTTGATCACTGCACGCACCTCCAGCTTGTCTGTGTACGCATTCTCCTTGCTGCCGCGGTACATTGTCAGGAGCACGATAAAGTCCACTTTGCTCCACAACTCGTCTTTGGCAATGGCTGCAATCCGGGATCCGCTGCTGTCAACACTGACATCGTCAATCAAATGTGCCCATACTTCGTTATGGACATAGTCGTCCAGCCGCTTGTCAAAGCAGGCGGTCTCGATCAGGTTACTGGAGAGCATGCCGCCCAGTGCACGGTATGCGTGCGTCGTGCCGAGGGTATGCAGGTGCTTGGCCACCGCGATGAGCTCATTGCAGCCGGTTACCGGAGCAACGCGCGCAGTTTCCAGCGCTGCAAATTCTAGCGACTCGTAGTTCATATGGAACAAGTAAATGCGAGTGACTGCAAAGTTGGAGCTTTAAGATGCGGCGACTGTATAGACCGCCGTCGGCCGTATTTATACGAATTTTTCCTTGGCTAAATTCAAGTACCAGGCTGTTTGAAGCCAGTGGAGCAATCGATTTGACAATCTCCAACAATCCCCGACACAAATTCTCCTTTTTTGATCGAAATGCCATTTTGTAGGTTGATTTTGCGCATGCAGAAACGCGTACTTGTGTAATTCATTGCGCTAATCGCAGAACTGGAACCAAAACTTTGAGCGACTGAAGAATCCCTTGGCTCTTTCTGGCTGCCTTTGTAATCCCCAATTTTAGGGCCTCGCTTGAACTATCGGCGTTCCAGAGCTGGTTATTTGTGGATTGCACCGATCATCAATGTGTTTTATTTTTACGCAGCGCGGTGGCTATGTCGCGCTCTAGCTGCGAAGTCCGTCTTAGCACCTTTCTAGTACAGGCCGGAAACCGCCGAGCCGCTTACCGGTTGCTAACGCCAACCAACTTGACAGGGTTTGGAGAGCAAGAATCAAATGGCGGCATGATTGTTGCTGATGCAATTTGGAGTTGCGGCCAGCGGGATTTTCACACAGGTAAATCGAGCGTTTCAAAAAAGCGCCCTTCTGACCGCCCCCCAAAAAAGCGAACACTTGGCATGAACTCGCTCGTGCCGAGTTTGCCAACGTGCGCGCGCGTTGGGCCCGAGTTAATCGCGCATTTGTGTGCTTACAAGTGAGATTTTCAACAGCGAGCACGACATATCCAGCAAATTGCCGTGAAATAATCGTGGTATCAAGTGCAAATCCAGACAAACAGACAGACAGATAATCGACACGTGTACTACTGGCCAGGATAAGCCTTGAGCCGGTTTTTCGTTTAAAGCCGGCCTGCTGGCCGACAGTATGCATATATACTCAGTTGTACAGTATTGATAATCGCATTAGTCGAGATTTCCAAAAGCCAGCAAATCGTTGACACCGCTCGTTTTTTGCTCTGCCGGAAAGTCCGATATTTGACCAAGTTTTAATATGGATACAATTAGTCGTTGAAAGAATTAAAAAGCAACAAGAACCTGGGGCTGAAAGTGAGCTGCTGGCGTCGAAACCTCCTTGGAGTCGAACGTGCACTCTGCCCAGCTTACACGAGCAACGGGCTTGAGCCCAAACCGCGCAAACAGCCGCTGTGTGTTGACGTTGGTCAGCTCGGTGACCATTTGCAGCTTGAACGGGTAGGCAGGCGGGTTGGTGTCGTAGAGAAGCGACATCTTTTCGGCAAACAGCTGGATCATCTTGTCGCCCAGATTCTGCAAGACGTACTTTGCCAGACCGCGGGACCGGTACTCGCTGAGCGTCAGCACCACGCCAATCTGGTAGTCGGCATGGCAGTAGGCCCAGGAGACTGGCGCGCCGGTGTCGGAGCGGCGGATGCACGTGGAGGTTGGGCAACAGTGCTCCAGATACTCCCTGTCGTAAGAGATGACGTTCTTGCCCCGGACGTCGTCAATGTCGTGTGGCATTATCTGGCTAATATGCAGATCAAGGTCCTGGGCAACGCTTGAGTCGGAAAACCGGCCCGCGTCGAAATCGGCACACCAGTCGTAGCTGTCCACCGAGTAGTTTAGACACTGGATGCGCGTCGAGCACTGGACGCCTGGCAAGCTGTCAAGCAGATAGTCCTCGACGCCCTTGAAGTGCAGCGCTTTTCCACCCCAGAGGTTCCACAGCGCCAAGATGAAGTGCGAGAAGTCCTTGATGGTGCTGGGCGCTGCCTGCTCGCTAGAGTTGACGACTACCCGGAGTTCAAGCTTTTCCTTCTCTGCACCCGGCGTGCCGCTGCGGTACACGGTAAGCAGCACAAAGAAGTCAACCAGATGCCACTGGTTGCTCCTGGCAATATACGAGCTGGGATTGCCCTTGACCGCGCCAGTATCGGGAATCAGGTGCATCCACATTTCGTTGTGAACATATGTGCCGATTGACGGGTTGCTGCCAATGTTTGGCAGCAGGCCGCTAGACAACAGGCCGCCTAGCGCCCGGAACGCATGCGGTGTGCCTAGCGAGTGAAGATGACGGGCTACAGCCGTGTGGCTCTTGGAGCCAACCACCGGAACGACCTGTGCGGTCTCCAGCGCAGCAAACTTGAGCGATTCGCGGTCCATCTGGTAGATATGGCGAGAAAGTTGCGTATTAAAGAGAAGAGAAGACTGCGCGGTTTAGCGGGTAGCAATATGTGTAAAGAAAAAAAAAAACGGTCTCGCGGCGCATCCAATTTATACATTTGGCAAGCCGAGGTTCCTTAGCATCAGCATCTGACATCCAGACCCCCAAGCTAGGACCCAAATGCGGCAGTTTTTTTGTTATCTGCAGCAAAAAATTCGCGGGTCAATAGAGACAGCTCGGTTGCTTAACTAGCCCGGTTTTGCATTGATAAAGTCCGCCATGCCAATTGCGCAACCAAAGAACTTTTTGAAAGCTAAGATCAACATCTCGTGTCCAAACACAGCAAATAAAGGACCGGTCAGAGCAGGCTTTTTCTTGCATAACAAGTTTAGGTTCGCACGTTCCGGATTAAGCAACCTCATACAGGCCGCGGCGCTGCATATATTTTTGCTAAATACAGTAGGCGCAATAAACACACCTTCTAAATCGAGTGCGTTCTTTCTGCTAGATCGTGCAGGCCCTTTCTGCTATACATGAAGGGATTTCACGGGTGCCAGGCTGGCTTTTGTGGATTGGCAAGTGTTGCGTCAAGGTCGGCCGCCTGATCTAGCAGTTTGCGGGCTGGCAGCAGTTGAACAAAACAGCAAAACCCCGTGTCAAGACGTGATTTTCTGGCCCGCAAAATGCTGCAGTTACAAACCGCCGATTTGCACGATGGGTAGAGATTTGCTGAAGGCGTTGATGTCACTGAACATTAGCAAGCAGCCGATCGACCTTGACACGGGCCTTGACCCAGGTTTTCCAGGCGGCGCTGCACGACGTTATGTTCCATATGAAACGGCGTTACGTAGTCAAGCTGCAAAGTTCTTCGAAAATCAACATAAAAAAAGAGAACTCATTCCTGAGCCGGAGAAAAGTAGCGAAGCGAATTATCCATGGCCGCAGCCACCACCGCCGACGATGTCTCGCCGCTCCAGGCAACTGCATGCACCGGCAGATCGCCCGCTGGCAGCGCAGCCAGCTGGGACCAGCCCTTGACCTTGAACATGTAGAGCCGATCGGCCACTAGCGCCAGGTACTTGCCCGACACGTCAAAGCGCGCAGCCGTGAATTGCGCCACCTCGCGGCTGTCCTCTGGCACCAAGTCGTCCAGCGTCCACGCGTGCGCCTTCTTCTGCTTGCGAAGATCCCACACAGCGGCTTCCCGCGGGCTGGTAGTGATGAAATAGTAGCCATTCTCGCTGAAATGCAGCCCATTGACATCGGCTGCGCCCTCATTGCTGCTGGACACATCTAGCGTGGCAAGCACCTGCTTCTGCTTGACATCGAGGATCTTGGCAAAACCGTCGCCGGTGCCAATTCCCAGGAACATGCCGTCCGGATGGAAGGCAATCTTCGATATGGGCGAGTCGATGGTGTCAGCAATAAGCGTGGTGCCGTCCATCGAGTGGATGGCCCAGGAGCCGTCCACAGCAGCACTGGCAAAGTACTCGTTGCACGGATGCACAGCCACGCCGGCAATCTCGGCCGCGTGGTGCTTGATGATGCTAGCCTTTGTCCAGCCGATTGACCGGACATTGGCGTCGTCCGCGTTGCCGGCCTTTGGGGCCCATATGCGCACGGACTTGTCAGCCGACCCAGTAATGATGCGCTGGTCCAGCCCGCCGCCGCCCACCCACACGGCCGCAGTAACCTTCTTCGTATGGCCCTTCAGCGTAGCCAGAGTCTGATCGCGGCTGCGCGAGTACACCTCGGCGTGGTTGTCCAGACCGCCAGTCAGCGCCAGATCACCCGACCGGTCCAGATCCAGGCTGAAAATCCCCGGCTTCGTCGACGAGTGCAGCGACTCGACGGTTTCAGACTCCTTGGCTGTCTTCCACGCATCCGCAGAGACTAGTCCGGCCGGCACCTCGCGCTTCATGCGCGACTTGCTCAGCACCTTGGCAGTCTCAGCAGCCTTTTCATAATAGACCTCTTCGGGGGTCAGCTCCGCCTCAGCTTCGGCTGCTGGCTTGCCGCTGTCAACATCCATTTGATCCTCGGCAGCCTTAGCGCTCTTTGCAGCCGTGCCAACCTGTGCCTGAAGCGTAGCCAGAGTCTCGCGCGCCTCATCGCGCTCTTTCACCAGCCGCGCAATCACCCGGCAGGCGGCATCGTTCTGGTACAGGGCCTGCGAAAGCTCCTGGCGCACCTGCTGGTACTGCTGCTTCAGCGTAAATGTCTCCAGCACCAGCGCGTCCCATTCGTTCTGAAACGTCGACAGCAATGCCGGAACCGAGGTCAGCGTCGGCGGCCGCGGCTTCACGGCCGGCGGATCGCTGCTGACCGCAATCAGGTCGTCTTCGGATAACCCGTGGTCGGTCTGCGGCTCACGGCCGTTTTCCTCAATGTACTTTTGCAGCAACCGCTTTTCGTATATGCGCCCGGTCTTGGACGACAACACAGGCTCCGTCGGCACCTCGCCAGATACTATTTTCTCGGTAGATAGGCACGTCTTAGCATATAGTGTTACCAGCAAAACAAACAATTGTCGCGTAATTGTAATTGGAAACTTACTCGAACAGCAAAAGCTCATTCTGCAATGCCAGAGATTCCCTCGTCGCAGATAATATTGGGTTCAAGAAACAAAAAAATAACCACACTGATTAAAGAACTGACAAAAGGTAATAAACACAAAAACTACACTTGATTTCAAGATATGCGCAAGTTATGGGGATTTAGAAAAATTCATCTAGCATTGCGTCCGTGGTTTTGGCTCCACCCAGCTTCATCGCACCCAGGCCCTTGCGCCGTGGCGCCGCGCCGGTCTGAGCCGGCCCGCTGCGTGGCGCCGGTTGCTTTTTTGTTGCGGGCTTTGCCAGCTTCAACGACGTCTTGGCCACTGTCACATTGGGCGCTGGGCGGGGCGCGCTGGCAACCGCAGCCATGCCGCCGGCCGGTGTCGACTGAGCTGGCGTGTCCTTGTCTACAGCGTCCCAGTCATCGTTGCCTATGTCCCAGGCATCGCCATTGTCATCGCCCCAGTCGTCGTTGAACTCCCATCCGCCAGCCGTTGCGCCGGCCGTCAATGCCGGCTGCGTCCTCGCGGGCGCTGCAGTTGTCGGGCTGCTGACGGTCGCTTCTGGCTTCTGGTGCTGCACCAGCGACGGATCAGACTGCACACGGCTTGTGCTGGCCGCAGCTACCGGCGGCGCCGATGGCGCGCGCTCCTGCTGCTGGGCAATCGGCAGCGACGAAGCCAGCGAGATGGCGCCACTGATCGTGCTTGACAGCGACGACACCGCCCAGCCGCCCCAGCCGTCTGCCGCCGCGGCCATGTTTGCCGCGGCCTCGGCCTGTGCGCCCACGCTCTGCTTGCCCGCCGCGGGCGCCTGCTTCTTCGCCATGGTCTCGGGCATGCCCTGCGCGTGCGCCTCAACGCGCGCCACCATCGCGCCCACGGCCTTCAGCGCAGCCACGCGCACCGGCCGTTCGCCGTCCACCAGCAGCGGCGCAATTGCCGGCACCACGCGGCGCGCAATATCCATGGCGTCCCAGCGCGCCGCGCATGCGGTGGCCACGGACAGCGCGGCCGAGCGCACAGGCGGGAACTGGTCGCGCAGCGCCTGCATCAGTGCCGGGCACACAACGTAGCGGTGCGAGGCCTCGCTGACGCCGTCGCCATCCAGCTCTAATCCACTGCGCTGCGCCGTACACAGCTTGCCAATGCAGATCAGCGCGTTCGTGCGGATCCCGGGCTCCGGGTCCGCCACCAGCCGCACCAGCTGCTTGACTAGCTCGCCGTTCAGCTGCTTGTGGCCCAGCTTCGGTGCCACGGCCAGCGCCGCTTTGACCGTCGCCTCGCGGATCGCCGGGGCTGCGTCTAGGAAGCCAGTGGCATAGTTTGGAAACACCTTCTTGGACACCAGCGCTGCCGGGATCGCGCCAATAAAGCTGTGCATGTGTTCGAGCAGGCTGAACCGCAGTGCCCGGTCGTTCGATCCAAACAGCTGCACAATCGCTGGTGCTACCAGCTCGTTGTACTCGGCCTCGTCCAACCCCTTGCCAATCTGCACAATGCTGCTGAGCACCTTGGCGTCGTGTCCGCTGCTGCCGATGCCGCCAAATTCGACCAGCTTGAGCAGCTCTGGCAGAATCTTGTGCTTTGTAAACTCGGCCGGAAACCCCGATATTGTCGCATCCAGGCCGGCAAAAAACTCAGAGCGCTCGTCGTCCTCCTTCATCGC
>JANBPA010000093.1:20629-39591 GCA_027575275.1 Coemansia sp. RSA 2711
TCCCCAGCCGTCCAGTGCGCCGGCCTTGCCCTGCTCCAGCCGTGCCCAATCTTGTGCTTCCACCTCGGGCGCCATGCGCGCCGCGTATCCGGGCACCACGCTGGTAAAGTGCCGGTACACTTGCTGCCCGCCCTCCTGCGCACCCACTGCATCTGCCAGCTCCAGACCGCCCAGCTTCCACTCTCCGGCCTTGGTCACAAACACCGAGCTCACCGACACGTTCGCATGCACCAGCTTGCAGTCCTCGTTTACAAAACGCAGCGCCTCAGAAACCCTGTACAGCCCCCACCGGGTAAGCTCGCCAGCCCCGCTCCGGTCCGCAGCAAGCTCCAGCGCCAGCGGCACTACGGGCTCGGTGGCAATGTATATGGCGTCGGCGGTCTCCGCGCCCGCCAGGTACCGCAGCATGCTCGGGTGGCGAAGCGTGCGCAGCCGCTTCAGCGAATTCTGCGCTACGCTGGTAAAGCTCGGCCCCCGCGCCTTGTCGAAGACAAAGACCGTCGCCTCGTGCTTGCCGTCTGAGCTCTGTGCCGCATGCACCTCCCAGAGCGTGCGCCCCGAAAATTCGTCAAACTTTGCGCCCAAAGTGTAGGGGAAATCCGGGACCCCGCTGCCGCCGAGTCCGCCCACCTTGGACAGCGTCGAAAACAGGTAGCTCGATAGACCCGACATTGCTTCTCGATTCCGCGCGCTCAATAAAATTAGGTGTAGCTGGGAGAGAAAAAAGGGTCCAGCAAATTTCGCATTTCTGGAGGTTTTTACGTATTCAAGTCACATGATCCAGATCTGGAACTAAAAAAGTTGTTATGGCAAAAAAAAAATGCAGGCGGCTTCAAACGCTGGCGATTGGAATAGTCCGTGTGGCCTTGGGCGTGGAGCTAGCGGCCATGTCAAAGCACATCATGCCGACCAGCGTGCCCACGCCGAATCCAACGATCGCATATCCGGTGTACCGAGCCCAGTTTTGCCGGGCAACGCTGCCGCTACGATCTCCGGATGCGGCAGCGGCATCCGTCTCGGCGGTCTTCTCGCTGATGGTCTGCGACATTGGGCACAGAATGGTCTGCTCGAGGGCGGCTTCGGCCTGCGCCTGGCTGACCAAATCGGAATCCAGCGCCTGGTGGCGCTCGTCCATGATAATTGGCGAGACGGTCCGAATCGATGCAAACGGCGAGCGCGAGGCGTTCGACGATATGGATGCCTGACCAGCAGGCCGCCGGTGAATTCCGTAATCTGCAAGCAACGGGTGGTACGCATATGCAGCCGAATTCACAGCCGTGCTGGCCTCGGCGGCCGAGGTGGTGACATATGGCTGGCGAGGCGGGTCGACCGCCGATCTTGTCGGTGCTGCTGATGAGGCGCCAGAGGGTACGGCCACAGGCAGCGTCTGCCGGTCGTGCCGCTGCTGCTTAAACTCCTGGTATGTTGGCAGCTGCGTAGATGGGCGGGCAGCCTGGCGCTGCTGCGTTGGTGGCGCCGTTGCAGCGTACGATGACAGCACGACATCAGAAAAGTGATCAATATCGGCAGTGACGCGGCGGTTTGGGGCCGACGACAAGTAGCACGGCTCGCTAATCTTGGACAGGTCGCTTGGCGACTGCGACCGCGCATAGCTGGCGGTGCGCGGCGGGCGGCCGCCGGTGCTGACAGACGGCTGGAGCTGGTTGTGCTGGCGGCGCGAGCCGGAGCCAACAATGTAGGGCTGCGCCGACGACACGGACGAGGACGACGGCGAGTTGGCTGCCGAAAGCAGGCTGGCTACGCTCTCGCGCAGCAGGTGCACCGCTTGATGGTCGGCATCATCGCCAGCGCTGTGGCTAATGGATCCAGCATTGTCGGCACGGCTATTGTTGGCAGCTGTGTGTAGACGGTACTGCGGATCGGCAGGAATGTCGTACCCGCCGCCGCTGTCGGCGCGGACGTGAGGCAGCGGGCCGCGGCCCTTGAGGTCGGGCACGGCGTCGTCCTCGGCGTCGCTTTCGGTCAGCGAGATGACGCCGCTGCTCTCGTTGCCCACTGCCACCCACTGATCTACAAGCGAGTAAAGTTAACCAATGTCACTTGTTTTCAGTCAGGTGCGAGCTTGTTCCCCGTCACGATTTTCCCCTCCTTTCCGCTTTAAGCATCCAGAGCTCCAATTCCGTCATCACTGGCGGGCAAAAAGGAAAGGCGGGTGCTTACCAGACGGAGACAGGTGGCCGCTGACATAGACCGAGGCTGGGATGGAGTCCCGCGGCGTGGGGGCAAACAGCGTGTGGAAGTCCTTGTTCTGCTGCGTGTGCAGTGTGTTCAGGTCGGCCAGCACCCCGCCGGCGCCCTGTTGCTGCTGCTGCTGCTGCTGTCGCAGGCGCAGCCGCTCGCGGATGCTTGTGCGCGAGTGGACGTTTAGCAACAGGGCATCGGGGTCGGGGTGTGGAGGCGGACGGCGACCGTTGCTGGTGCTGCCGGCGTCTCGGGGCTGCGGAGTGCGGTCGCGGGAAGCCATTTACAGAGAATAGAGATGCCCAGAAGAATAAGAAAAAGACATAAAGTGAAGCGGATGGAAAGAAAGCAAGGCTCATGGACTCGCAAGCGCCGCCGAGCATAAAGGCCACACGGCCACACGGCAAGTCAGGTGATTACAAGCTTATTTATGCTACTAGGTTACAACATCTGCTCGGCTACAAGATGGGCAAAAAGTTGCCAACGATGGCCATTGGGATCCCAAACAGATCGCGCTTGATTGTGAACGAGAAGGCGCACGGCACTGTCACGCCGTCGGGCCGCACCAGCCGGCACTCGGACATGACGGCGTGCTCCGAGTTCTCAAAGGCGTGCACGGCAAACTGCTCCCAGTACACCACGGCCGACTCGGCGTCCATCAGCTCGAAGATGAACCGGTTCCCGGCCAGCAGCTCCTGGCGGTCCCACTGCGTCAGAATCGAGAACTCCTTGCCGACCAGCGCAATCTCGCCCGTTCGCCGCCAGACCACGGTCGGCGTGCCCACGAATCCAATCAGCTTCTCGTACTCGAGCAGCGCCCGCCGCAGCGACTTCTCCATGAACATCAGGTCCTCGCGCGTCAGATTGCGCAGCAGCGCCACCAGCGACGGCCGAAAATGCGCAATTGCCCGGCTCACGCGCAGCACGTCTTGTCGGCTCATCCGCGTGCTAATGTGCTTGAAGAAGAAGTGGAATCCGTTGTAGTACTTGTACGGCTCGGTCACCGACGAGTACACGTCGGCCGGGCTCTGCGCGTACACCGGGTTGAGCCCGTACACCGCCGGTCCCGACGTCGGCGGCCGGCTCAGCGGGTGCTGCGCGTCGTCGGCGACTATCTGCGCCTGCGGCGGCATTGCAGCTGCAGACAGCCCGTGCAGAAGGCTGTTCTGCCCCGACATGTCCTGCACGGGCGCCAGCGGCTGCCCCTGCCACGACAGTTGCCGCCCGCGCATCGAATGGCTGCCGTTGGTGGGCGCCGAGACGTTGTCGCTGTTTGCGCTATCAAACGATTTGGCTGTGTTGTTGAATGCGTTGACTTGGTTGTCAAACGAGCTGGCTGTTGGCGGCGGCGGGCTCTGCAGCGATGACAGTTGCGGCGCCGGCGCCGCCCACAGCGAGCTAGGAATTGATATTGTTGACGCCGCCATGCCGTCGGCTGGCGAATGCATCGGCGGTGCGCTAGAGAGCATCTGCTGGGCCATCATATTCGACATGATTGCGTATTCGAGCGTGGCCGCCTCGGAGCCAAAGTTTGTCGCCGTCGACGTTGCCCGCAGCGCGCCCGGCTCGCCGTCCGCCGAAAATGTCGCCGAGGCCAGAACCCGCTGCTGTTCTAGCAATGGCGCTAAAAAGTCCATGTTTGCAGCCGGCACCCCCACACGCGGGCAGTAGGAATTGTTAGTATATGTGACGAGAGGAGGAAAAAAGGGAGGAAAAGGGAGGTGGCGAATGCAACGCCTCTTTTGGCGTCTGCGGAGAAGAAAGGGGACCCACGTTTTAAAGTCGAGAAAATGCAGGCGCAATCGGCGTATATGGGAAAGAACAAGGTTCGGCCACTTTGCTAGGAGGACATGCCCTCCGTCCAACGGAACTCGCTGGAGCCGGAAGCCATTGTGCTTCCCCACCGCTGGCGAGATATTCTCCTTTTGGGCACGCACAAGCATGTGCTTGTTCTCTAAAGAATACGCCGTTTGATTTGCGCGTTGATTGGCTGCCGCACAGACTCAAAGTCTTCGATGACGCCTGTGACAAGATGCGCAAAAAGCGACAGTGGACTTACCTTTGCGCTGGGGCTCTGGCCGCGGGGCCAGCGCGACAATCGGCGCCGGATCCGGCGAATTGCTGGCGCTGTTTGCCAGCGGGTCAGCGTCCTGCAAGTACTTTGCCTTCTTGCGCGCGCCGTCCACACACGTATCGCCCAGCCCGCGCTTCACGCATCGCGCGCATGGCCGACTGTCGTCGCACGTCAGGTGCGATTTCTGGCAGTGGTTGCACGCCCGCACCGTCTTGTGCTTCTTGCGCCGGGCCTTCCTGGCGCCATTGCTACTGTTGCCGTGCTCAGAAAGGGGATCCGCGGCGCCATTGGCCGGTGTCGAGCTTAGGTACGCTATGGATGTGCGCTCGCTCTGCTGCTCGCTCGCCATTATTTGCTGCCCTCCTGAACACAAAGTCGACCCCCCTCCTCGAAGTTTCGGTTTCCGATATACGGTCTTTAAGCATAAAACCACTCCGCCTTTTTGTTGCGTCGCTCTGGCCGGGTTATGCTTGGGGGGAATTCGAGTCAATGCGCAGGCAATATTAAAAAAGAGCACACGCGAAAGAGAGAAAAAGGAAAAAAGGATATTCTATCAGTCTCGGAATGCCGTGAAAAAAAAAACAAGGCGCATGTTGGGGCTGTGAAGTTTTGCTGGGTTTGCCAGCCCCTGCCTGGGTTTCCGCATTGCAGATATCCAAAGGCTGTTTCTGCGAAGGAACCAGATCCGTGCCAACTGGGCGGTCGATTCAAGCTGGGATTGCTTCTCGGGACATGCCGGGACGCACACCGACTGCTCGGTCCAGCAACGAGCGTGACCGCTTTTTTATTTGATGGCTGCTGGCATTGTCGTCCTGGCAGACGGCATGCGTGGAGCGCAAATATACGATATTCCCGCTCCGGTGCATGCTGTCCGTGCCCGGTCGAGTGCCTGCCGTTGCACAGCAAGCGGAGAGTAACTTCTCTAACGCCGCGGCCAATTTCCGTACATACGCCTCGGATCACATGCAATTTCCCCACAACCATGCCTGGCAGGCGCCTGCATCGTTTATTGCACTGCAATGACCACCTTTTTCCACGTGAGCGCCATTGTCTCCTTAGCTACTCTCATAAACGAAGCATGCCCGTCAACAAGCGTGGGAGAAAGTCGCGCCCCGGCAGTGCCGCCGACACGCCGATGCACCAGGACCCGCGAGAGGGCGAGCCGCTGGCCAGCTTCAAAACCAGCGGCATCACCAACCTGTACAGCGTCGCCAAGCCGTTCAAGAACGCCGAGTACAAGAGCGGCCGCCGGTGGAAGAACCTGAAGCAGGTGGTGGCCCAGGAACAGGCCGACAGCGACTGGCCGGTCGACTTTCCCGCGTACTGGGCCATTGATGCGCCGCCGTCGCTGGCCCCGCAGAAAAAGTACTGCGACATCACCGGGCTGCCGGCAAAATACACGGACCCGAAGACAAACGTGCGGTACCACTCGGCCGAAGTGTACCAGATTGTCCGCACCCTGCCCCCAGGCGCCGAGCAGCAGTACCTGGCGCTCAGGAACGCCAGTGTCACGCTAAAGTGATCAGGCCGCGCCTGATCAGCTGTAACCATTTGATTATCGGCAAAATTCCGAAATTTTTCGATTTCTCCTCCGCCCCCGGTTTCGTCTCTCTAGCCCTCTGAATTTCTACCTTGCATTCAAATATCTTACACGCCATGGCTGCTGCGGTGCAGCGGCTGCGCACCAGCGTTGCGCCAATGGTCCGCGTCACCCATCCGTACTTTCTGCGGCTGACGCGGCTGATATCACCATTCGGCAACCACCAGCTGTGGACAGAGATGATCCACGCCAATGCCTTCTCGCGCGCCCAAATGCACCTCGACCCGGCCAAACTTTCCAGCAAGCTGCCGCTGCACGAGATTGAGGAGTTTTCTGCTGGAGTAGTTGTGCAGATTGCCTCAGCATCGCCGCCGGATGCCCACGAGGCCGTGCGCCAGCTTATAAAGCTCAGAGTGCGCAACATCAACCTCAATTGCGGCTGTCCGTCGCGCAACGTGCAGATGGGCTCGTTTGGCGCTATAATGATGAAAACGCCCCAGTTGGTTGCCGACGTTGTCGATCAAATGTGCACGGCCGCCCGGGGCACCGGGTGCCAGATCAGCGTAAAGTGCCGGATCGGCGTCGATGAAGACGAGTCGCCAGAGTTTTTGCAGCGCTTCTTGTCGGCAGTTGTGGGCCAGCGGCGCCATGCGGACGAGCTACCGGTCAGTATTGTGCTGCATGCCCGGCGAGCGTGGCTCCAGGGTCTATCTCCAAAACAGAACCGCAAGATTCCCGAGTTAAACTATGAGCGGGTCCACGAGATGGCGCGCCGGTTTACCAATACGTCGTTTGTCATTAATGGCGGCATCGACACCGTGGATTCGGTTGTTGAGCACCTGGCCAAGGTCGACGGCGTGATGATCGGCAGGAAGATTGGCGACGACCCGTGGTTTCTGTCGCAGCTCGACCAACACGTTTACGGAATTCCAGCACACGCAGTACCGTCGCCATCCGACGTGCTGGCTCGCTATGTGCGGTATGGCGACGAGATGCACGCAAGGTACGGAGCCCGGTACTCAGCTCTCAGCGAACCGCTCTATCGGCTGTTTGCCGGGCGCAAAAACAAGGCGCTTCACATCCGCCTAAACGAGGCGCGGTCAAAGGCAAAGCGCGATGCAGGCCTTCACCAGGACGCCAAATACTCGGTGTCGTTTAGCGAGCTGGTGTTGGAGGCCGTTCACAACGCGGAAATGGACCTGCGGCAGCAGCAGGATTCCTTGGAATCCAGCGGAGACGTCAGTCATCTGCCGAGCAAGGAGTTACATATTGCCGAAGCATAGGGATATCCTAAACACCCGCGCTATATGCGAATGATTCACTTCAGGCGACAGTCGGAGCAAAGCGGCGCCTGCCCTGCTTGTTTGGGAGAGTGCCGTCGGCGCTTGAAAGCGCAGGCCTTGGGCTGGCAGCGAATCTCTGATGCCTAAAAAGAGCAGCTTTTATTGCCTTCCTTTGCTGCTGCTATTCTCTTTGGGGGGAGTTTGTGTAAATTAAACGTGGACTTGCCATGCCGCTGGTGAGCGGTGTTTTAATATTAAGTGTTGTCCTCCTGCTGCTATAAAAAGAGGCGATTTTATGCTGCTAGCTCTGCTCTGCTCATTTTCACACATCCACAACTAATCTTTTGCCGTGCAATATATAATGGTAGAATATACTACAGAGTTTATCATAATGCAGCCCGGACTCGATGGCAAATATATCCCTGTCACGGATGATGAGCTGAAAACCGAAACAGTTGGAAGTATAAAGCAAAAGGAGCGCAGTGGCGAGTATTCCTTGGACAATTATGTGTTTCACAAGCTGAAGTTTGACGAAACTCACAAGGGATATGGCGATGACGCCCGACTGATAGATATTTATAATGATGGCGAAAAAGTAATGAATTATTCCACAAACAGGATGATGGTGACTGTGCTATACTGCTGCTAGAAGCTGAACGTTACGCACTTGATTTACCTAAAAAATAATTGGTGGTACACAAATGGTTCTATACATGGATGTTGAACACTGCTCAAAAAGCTATTAGTACAGGCAACCTATGTCTTGCAATAGAATTTACTATATATTTATTTGCTCCAATAAACTATCTACGTTTTTATATAAAGCTTCTACTCGGTAGAATTCCTTTAGGTTCTACCCGGGCTATCAGAGTGTTGGCAAGCGGAGAGCAATCCTGCGAAACTATTGCTATGTTGCCATGCCAAACACAACGGTTGGCATTTGCAAAGAATCAGGCCAAAGTTTGGCAAATTTCCTATTTGCATTGCAAAGCTTAAACAAACGCCAATAAACTATGATGAATACCAGGGCTTTTACAGTCTTCGGCTAGCAAAAGAAAAGCTTCTAGAAAAGGCGCGGCCATTCCAGTCAGTGGGTAAACTTCCAGTCAACTAGATGGGCGGGCGATAAGAGACTTTACGACTCAACAACCAAATTAATAAAGCGCTCCAAGCTGGCCGACAAACCGAAAGCTGCGTTAAAGCGACTATAAAAGTAAATCCTGCCGCCCGCTTTTCTTCCATCCATCTTTACTCCCTACTTTTGGTATTTAATTTGCTCTTCTTGGTTTATACAGCAGCAAGACACCCTAACAATGACAGATATGTACCCGGTGGAGTTTTTAATAAAGGGACCAGGATTCCCGGAAAAATATGTTCCTGTCACGCAATTCGAGCTGGATAATGAGACAATCGGAGACATAAAGCAAAAAGAGCGTGACACAGAGTATACTAAACATGGGTACGCGTTTTATGACGCGGAATTCAAAGCCACAGATGCAGGATACGTCGACCAAACGCCTCTTAAACAAGTATACTGCGACGGAAAACCCTACGTACACCCTGTGTCTGGGAGGGAAATAGTGGTTGTTTATTATACCTAACTCCAAGCATGCCAGCATGGCGTAGGCGCACAAAAACCATGAGCATTTGCAATAGAAGCATGGATCTAGCACAAACTTGCAAAAGTTATGCACAAAAGCCTGGTGCGCATAGACGATTTGATACACTAAATTTTTGCTTGGTAAAATCATCAATAGACATTTGCCACTTTTATCCACTTTACTTGGCTCGGGCTGTCCGTTGATTGACAGCTCATGCTGACAATTAATGCGCAGGCTAGCTAAAGCGAATGAAAGTGCGAATTGTCTTTGAAAAATCCACCTGGCTAGAAGGCAAAAGAAACATTATCAACGCTCATCTACCCAAACCCGAAACGCCTTCCAGTCATCGCTCTCGCGCCCTCCAGTCAGCAAACCCATGGCTCGCTTGGCGAGACTTTAGAGAAAAATGCAAAGAAGCTCCGAATTAAATTGGCATTTGGCCGAGAAGCATCTCCAGCCGCAGGAAGCCTGCAGTTATAAAAGCAATACCTTTTTGCGGCTTTTCCTGTTCTTATTCTTGTTTCCATACTTTATTTAGACTAACGAGTTTCCTATTTATTACTTTAATAATTCTCAAGTCATCATTTTTAAAATGGCCAGCCAAAAAATAGTTGTCATAGAGCCCTTGTCAGAAATTACGAAAGACACGCAAGGAAACCCAAGCTATAATGCTGAGAAATAAATATATATTACAGAGGCTAACGAGAACCTTACAATTGCCCAGTATATGAATCAACATGGGCTTTCCAGTAAGCCAGACTATAAATTTTATAATGCCAATGATGCTAGTCACTCGGGATTCGAGGAAACAACCCTAATAGGCGATGTATTTAAAAAGTGCACCACCGACAATTGCACAGCTACAGTCCTTTATTGCTTTGGCAACTAAGAAAAGATATATTGTGGTTGGTACGAGTTGCAGGTTTCCGGGCACACACCTTTTGGTATATAATCGCTTTTTAATTCCCGCAAAGACATGGAATCAATGAATAAATTTTGCAAGCCCGGTAGGCTAGAAATTTACCATAGACGCACAGGTGCGACTGACAATCCAACGTCCCACTCAAGACAAACAAAACCCGCGCCTAAAAACATCTACGTCGTTGCCAAGGCAAGCGCTGGCCGAGCGGCGCTTACAGCCAGGATTTCCCCATGGAAATTCAGCTGACCCAATTGCCGGATTGGCGACTTGAATGATTGCACCAGGTTTCCCCTGCGCCGTCAACACCCAAGTAAGCGACAGCGACCGGGTCAATCCTCTGGTTTGCAATAAAAGCCGTTAGACCAGCATATATTTAATTGCCAAATGTATTAATGGCGTGCAAGTAATGCTATTGAGGATCTTGGTACCGACGCTGCGTCAAACGGTCGTCAATGCCAATCATCTTGCAAAAGTCGTCAGTTTGCGGATTAGGATAAATAGTGTATGGCCGCGGGCCATCCCACGGCGCATCGCTCCTCGCCTGTCCGTAGCCATGCCTGCCCCCTCGCCCACGATTAGCGCCGCGGCCCCGACCACGGTTCCCTCCGTCGTTCCGTGCTAGGCCAAAGCTTGCCGAGTCAGGTGTGCCGGCTGGAGGTACGGGTGCTACGGGAACAAAGTTGGGTGGTATGGCGACCGGCCCATTTGTAAACACGTGCTTGGACACCCATTCCAGCTCACGAGCAAGTATGTTGTCTGCAAACAGGGGCAGGTGAGGTTCCGTGGCGGTAACCGGTGCTTGTGCCGGGGGATAGAATGGCGAGTCGTCAAGCGGTATGTGGGGATTGCACAGCCGCAAGATGGCCAGCCATTCGGGGTCGTACTCCAGCTTTGGCTCTTCGACCGCGGCATCGTCTGGCACTTCGATCTCAACAATCTCCAGGAAATCACGACGCGGCAAGCACTTGTCCAGCGCCAAAAACTTGGTCGGCCTGCTGGGGACGCTGGGATTGGCAAATGTCACTGGCTCGTCGCTTGTAGTCGGTGCCGGTTCGGTCTCGTTGTCCGACTCTTCGTCTGAAAGTGCCGACATAATAATCTCATCCTCATTGGCAACCGCTGGCGGCTCGACAGCGCCTGGATTTTCGGATGTCAGCGGCCGCTCGTGCCCGTATGGGGGAATCCCTTTCCATCCTTCGGCAAAAATGGACTCTTGCGTGCCAACCTGGGCCGTGAAGCGCACATGCAAGTGCGCCGAGAACCACCACGCCGGCCGCAGCCTCTCAAGCAGCATTGCATTGACCGGCGAGCCCAGGTCGCCTCGTCCGACTTCCTTGGCAAAGAACGGCTTCCTACGTAGCAGCTCGCTTGTATCTCCGTAGCGCTCAATAAACTGCGGCCAGTCGTGCGACACGATAACGTCCAGCGGCTGCCGAATCTGCAGCATCTTGAACGCCTCAAACGCGCGCACGTGGTGCATCGCCGAACGAGCATGGCCGCGGAACGGCGGACGCTCAAAGAAGCCCTTGGCATAATCAAAGTCCTTGAATATGCCCGAAATGCCGCCAATGCGCAGTCCGCCAAACCTCACCACGCCAGAGTTGCCCATAAAGTAGATGTTCGGTGCCACCCAGCCGCCGTAGTAGAGCTCGCGCATGTGGTTGCTGGCCTCGTGGTTGCCGCCGACAAAGATGGTCGGAACAGGCGCTGAACGCTCGCCCGAGTAGTACCGGTAAAAGCCGCCAATCTGCTTGTACTTGTCTGGACACGACATGCAGCCGAGATCGGTGACGTTGCGGACCGCCTGAAAGTCGCCGCAGATAATCAGCAGATCGACCTTCTTCTTCATCTGCTGCTGGCGGGTTAGCAGCTGGGCGTAGATGTTGTCCAGCATACCGTGGCAGCAGCCCTCGACCGCGATATTTAACGTACGTGGCATCGTTAAACGGTTGGAATAAATGGAAAAAAGCCAAGCTGTGAGGTGGGCTGATCAAGATTACATGGACTCGGAGTTGTTATAGCGGGATCGGGACTAATATGCCCAGATATGGGTTGCGGTTGGCCTGCGACATCTCTAATCAGGGGTAGGGCTGCACTATTAACAAGCGGGGGTTTCTAGGTTTGGCACTGCTTTTACAGCGAATATCAGATGTCCGACTCGGCCTCCTTCCACATGAATATGCTGGGCGAGACACGGAAGAGCAGGAGCTTTACGCGGTCCAGCGCACTGAGCATCTTGTGCTCAAAGTCGGCGTGGGCGGTGGTCGAATCCATCATCTTGACGATTTTGCTGGCACCGGCATTTGATATCGCGTATGCCAGGTTGTTGCACGACCCGTCATCGACGCGGCGGTAGGATAGCTGGACGCCGTTAATGGGAACGTCGTCGTGATGGCCCGAGTCTGTGCCGTTGGTGTCCGGGCCAAGCTGGAGCACGTCCCAGTCGGCAGGAATGTTCATCAGCGCGCTGTACAGGCGCAGGCGCGGACTGGGCCCAAACACAACATGGTCCTCAATCACCAGCGCATCCATATACCCCTGCTTGATCATGTCACGATACAGCGCCAGGTGTGGGCGCCAGCACTCGCGCTGGTGCAGCATAAACTCCTTGGGGTCCAGTGGCTCGGGCGCGGTGACGGGCCACATTTCCACGTGGATGCCGAGCCGCTCGCCGGCCGCCGTCCACCGCTCGCGGTGCTCTTCGGTGCTCCGATGTACCGGCCGCTCGATCACGTATATGTGATCCAGGCCTAGATGCGTCTCGCGCAGGCTGAGTGCCTCGTGCGTGAACCGTTGCATATGCAGCATGTGCGAGTGCCGAAAGTACAGCAGCGACAGCGCAATCAGAACAAACACGCCGATGGACACCACGGTCAGCGCCCAGAACATGTCGACGTTGCGCACGCCCGACACGACCTTTTGCCAGAGCGTCCGCCGGTCCACCCGCCGTACTCGCCGCTTGCGCGCCCGGCTCTTCTCGGCATCACTGAGGTTGTCGTATTTAATGCTGTCTTCGAGCGAGCGATTCACCAGCTCGTAGGACGAGAGGTGATGAGGGTCGGCCGACAACATTGCGCCCGTCAAACCGTCGAATGGTACAGGGAGGCAATGGCGTCGTTTGAGTTTGAAAAAAAGAGAGGGAAATATGAATTGGAAAAGCAGCAGCAACAAAGCAAGCGCCAACAAATCCTGGAAAACCCAGCCACGATGAAATCCTTCGTTCTCGGATGTGGGTTACGCGGTTAAAACCTCGATGCCAGTCGACGTCACGACGACCGTGTGCTCAAACTGCGCCGACCGGCCGCCGTCCTCGGTGCTTATCGTCCAGCCGTCGGGCCACTGGATGCCCGCAGCCACGCCCTGGCACAGAATGGGCTCGATGGTGAACGCCATGCCCGGTCGCATCTCACCAGGCTCGTCGTTCTGGTGGTGGTAGATCAGCGGGTTCTGGTGGAAGTTGCGCCCCAGCCCGTGGCCAGTTAAGTCTGCCGAAATCGAGTACCCTAGCGGCGCTGCAAACGACTCGATGGTCTCGCCAATCCGCGAAAACGGCACGCCGGGGCCGCACGCTTGGATCGCCAGCTCCAGGGACTCTTGCGTCGCGCTTATTAGCCGCGCCCCAATTGCATCGACGTGGCCCACGCCGAACGTGGCCGACGTATCGCCGTGATAGCCGCGCTTGTATACCGTCACGTCAATGTTGATGATATCGCCGTCTTCAAGCGGCCGTTGGTCCGGGATTCCATGCGCTATAACGTTGTTTACGCTGGTGCACACCGACTTGGGAAATCCCATGTAGTTCAGACACGACGGGTAGGCACTCTGTGAAACAATAAATTTGTGAATCTCGTTGTCAATCGCCGCAGTAGTCTGGCCTGCCTGCACCATGCTGCCACCTAGCGCCAGCGCGTCGCGAGCAATTGCCGATGCATCACGCATCTGTTCGATCTCATGCGCGGTCAATATTGGTATGTCCGTATCCCAGGTCGGTGGAGAGCCGGATTTGGCGTATGGCGGACGCTCTATATGGGCCGGCACGCATTCAAAGGAGGGTTCCTTGGGTAAGGGTTTTGAGGACACAAGCGACCGCGGCACCACCCGGCTATACAGGCCAAATGCGCTGTTGCTGCCATGCTTTCGAGACATTGAGCGCGCACTAGTGCGGGGCTGCAGCTGAACCTGCGAGGTGGTCAAGCTACGGCGCCATTGCTGCTGAAAGCACCTGCCAATAAACGCAATAGACTGCTGCTGAGCAAGCATCGTGTAGTTTATATAGCAATAAGATGTTATTGTCTGCTGGCACACTGTTGAGCAATTTTTACAACAGGCATATAAGCGGTGAAATTGAAGGTGCGGTTATGGTTCAAGCAACGTGTGTCAAATAATCGATACTTGGTTTATTAAGCACAAATTAACCATGACAGGCTATTATCAAACTATACTACTTTTATAAGCCATGGTTAATGCATGAGCTGCAGTTAACCTGGCCATTAGTTGGCATGCAATCCATCATTAAATGTGAATGTGAGCATAACACCATCCGAGTTTGTTTTATACCTTTCATCCAATTCCAGGCACCCGTCCAAATCCTCCACACTTTTACTCAGCGTACAAGCAAGTTGATTCATAATAAAGGACAATGTTGTAGGGTTTGGCATATCTATATGTGGATTAGTATCATTTAGACAGGGCCCAAATTTAACCTCTGTTCTACCATCCTTATCCACAGTAGTGTAATACAACTTAAAAGTAGCCATGTTGTTAAATAGCAATAACAGAAAATAAAAAAAGAGGAATTAAAAATGACAACCATAGTTTGGGAATTCGCGCTGCTTTTATTTCCGCTTCCATCAAGTCAGCGCAGCAGCGGAAGCGTCAGGTGAGACAGCGTGAGTCTCTGACTGGAAAGCCCTTGATGCTTAATTTTAAGCAAACCATCTGCTAATGTATTAAATAGTTCTGGCTAATAGATAGTTATTGGAGCTTGTTAGGAGTGTATTGCAGAGTAATAATGTGGGGGCATTTTTATCAGCATTAGATATTTGCAGAGTAAAACAGCATGGCATTGCAATGGTTAACATATTTGGATGGGATAATGCAATTGCTGCGCCAATTATTATAATAGGTTAGAGCTTGGCATTGGGGAGCACACTTTCCAGTTCAGGAGCAAGTTCCAGTGTTACCGTATAAGGGTTGTTAAACTTGCAATTTCCATTTATTTCGATTGCATTTATAATTAGAATTTTGTTCCAAGCTGGTTCAAGTGAAACAAACGCATCGCCTGTACGGGATCTAGTTTCAACTGCTCCATCCTGATATATTTTAACAACTGGGTTGGGCTCGTCTTCCCCTGTCACGCTATACCGTGCGGTTATGTTGCTCATAGTTTAAAGTGCAAAAAGTAGAGAGGAATAGTTGGAATAATGGAGTGTTTTTAGCAATTTTGCAAGAGGCCGGACAAAGCTGGTTTTTTATAGTTTCCTACAAGCGACGGAAGCAAAAAAAAAAGTTTTCAGTCGAGCAAGTTGCCCTTTTGCGCGTTTAGACATCCTTTGATAGCGCGACCGCAATGCATCCTCCGAATATCCTGCAAGTCTTGCTGGGATGACGAATGAAAGAAGTTTTAAAAGAGCGGTCCTTTTAAGGCAGTTGTCGTTTACAAACGTCACCGTGTCCACTGCGCAGCAAATGTCGGCAGAGAGGCAGCGAATTTGGCAGTTTGAAGGTTAGCTTATTGTCCGCAGCACCCAGATAAAGAAACAAGACAAAGGGCTCGCTGGTGACATCACTGGCTATCTCTCCCCCATAATTTCTCTTAGCGAGTCTCCAGCAGATGAGACTTTCCAGGGTGGGAGGTTTCTTTGCAGACATATCTGTCTGGGGGTTTTTTCTTAAAGGCGGAGCGAAGGAAGATGGACGAGGAGGGCGCTCAGCGACAGCGGGCAGACGACAAACTGCTGCAGCTGCTAGACATAGTTGCCGAGTACCAGAGCGTTCGCGAGACCAGCAGTAGCAAGCTCAAGCAGGCGTATTTCGATTTGGCGCGAGCAAAGCGCGCAGCCGGGTATCAGTGGATATCGCCGGACCTGTACAGCAACCGTGCACAGGCCATTGCTGCGGTGGATATTGATTCTGCCGGCGCCATCGGCTATACACGCAGGCAGCCAGAGGCACGCAGTGCTAACAACGAGGGTGCCGGCGAGCCATCGGCCGGCGGACTTCGGCGGCGGGGCGACAAACAGCCAAATGCCGAAAAAGCTAAAGACTCGGACAGAGACTTGAAGGGAACTGAGAAGAGCAAGGCAAAGCTGGCGAGCGACCCGCTGCTGTGGTTTGGGATGCTTGTGCCGCCTGCGCTCAAAGAGGCACAGTCGCAGTTCACATTGTCGCTCGAAGAGCTGGTGCAGCTTGCCGAGCTGAAGCGTCGGCTTGCTCACGCACAAACGACACTCCACAGCAACTCCGACGTGTGATCACTGCGTTAGAGTGCCAGGTTCCGTGCCCATTCTCGGATACGGCACAGGCCAGCTGGTGACATCAGCTTTCTCGCTTTTTTGGCTTCTTCTGCACTTATTTACACTAATATTTTTGGGAAATTTTAGCCAGCCGGGGTTTCCATTCGTGACAAAAAAAAACAATCCGCGGCCCGAGCATTGCTCAGGAAGGAGTAAGAAAAATGTCTTTGGTGGACGCTCAGGCGGCGGCCCGGGTGTGCAAGATAGCGGCAGACCTGGCCGCGCACGAGCAGCACATACTATACACGTCGGTGTTGCAGCGAGCGCGGCCCAAGCTGGCCAAAGGCGGCTCGTTTGGCAGCGCGCTGGCCACGCTGTGGCAGGCGCCGACGCAGGCGCTGGCGAATTCGCTGTTTGGGCGCGGGGCAGTGCCGACAGACAATCATGTGCATCCAATTGAGAGCGCGCTGGTGAATTCGCAGGAGACGCGGAATGCATACATGGTGTGGCTGGCGTGGGACGACTGCCGCAGCCTGGACCAGGTGTTCCGGCACCTGGAGTACGTGGGGGCGGACGGCAAGCCGACGCAGCTGGTGGACTCGTTTGTGTCGCGGCTGACGGGCGGCGAGAGCGTGGCGGAGCAGGCAAACAACGTCGACGACGTGCGCGGGGCGGCGTGGCTGCTGATATCGCGGATATTTGCGCGGGCAACGGCGCTGCGGGTGTCGGCCGAGGCCGAGGAGGTGGAGGACGCGCTGGCGGTGCTGACGTGGTTTCCGCGGCTCGAGTACCTGGAGACGCAGCGGATTCCGCGCACGGCCCTGCGATTCTGGGCCACGTGGCTGCCGGGACGGCTGAGCAGTCTGCGCATGGACTATGCGGGAATTGATCTCCGCAGCGTGCTCGACGTCGGCGAGTGGGAGCGGCTGGCGCTGCTGGACCTGTCGGGCAACGCGGGGATTGATCTGGAGCCGCTGCGCAGCCCGCTGACGCAGCGGCTGCCCCAGGTTGCTCGGCTGTCGTTGGCGCGGTGCGAGCTCGACGGCGTGCCGGCAATGCTATCGTCGCTGTACAGCCTGGCATGGCTGGACCTCAGCGATAACGCAATTGATGACGTGGCAGATATCTCGCTGCGCATTGGCGGCGTGGTGCGGCTGAATCTGGCCAACAACCGGCTGACAGATATCAGCGGGCTGCGACGATTGTGGGCGCTGGAGGTATTGGACGTGTCGGGGAACCAGCTCGGCGAGTGGCAGCAGCTGCTGGCGCTGCGCAATCTGCCGGCGCTGCGCGAGCTGCGCGTGGAGGAGAATCCGTTTGCGGACAGCGAGTACCGGGCGCAGGTGTTTTCGGCGTTTGACCACCGCGACGTGGGGCTGGCGCTGGACGGGCGCGCGCCGACGGCAGCCGAGCGGCGGGCAATGGCGCGGATTCCGCGGGTGGCGACCGAGCACCGCGGCGGAGTGCCGGCGGCCGAGGCCGGCAAGCTGCGGCGGCCCAAGGTGGCGCTGATCGAGGAG
This sequence comes from Coemansia sp. RSA 2711, assembly GCA_027575275.1. Lineage (NCBI taxonomy): Eukaryota > Fungi > Kickxellomycota > Kickxellomycetes > Kickxellales > Kickxellaceae > Coemansia > Coemansia sp. RSA 2711. Next base: position 38,227 of record JANBPA010000093.1, read on the forward strand.
TCGGCCGACGCGGACGAGGCGGCCGACAGGGGGAGCGATTGCGGGCCCGGCATCGACGATGCGGCGGGCGAGCAGCGGCCGATAAGCGCGCTGGAGAAGACGCCGCGGATCCTGCGGGCCAGCGAGCTGCAGGCGGTGGCAGTTGCGGCGGCGCACCGGCGCAGCAACGTGGCCAACTACGCGCTGGCCGGGCCGGCGGCGATTTCGATGAAGGTGCGCGCGCGCGGGCAGCGGCGGGCCACGGCGGGCACGGTGGGCGGCGGGCTGGGCGCGGGCGTGCGCTACGGACCGCGGGCTGCGCACGCGTGCTCGGTGCCGTCGAGCTTCACGTCGCGGCCGTGCAGCCCGGCGCCGAGCTCGGCGGCCGGCAGCGTGCGCGCGCCGTCGATCCGCGACCCCGAGCGGTTCCGGCGGCGCGTGGAGATGATGCGGGCCGAGGCGGGCTCGTCGTGGCTGCGCGCGTTTGCCGAGCTGCAGCAGCAGCAGCAGCACGTGTCGCCGCTGCAGTCGCCGGAGCTCGCAAGGCGCGAGGTTGCGGAGCTGCCGGCGATCGGCGAGGCGCCGTCGTCGGAGGCCGAGGATTCGCCGGCGCCGGAGCCGGCCGATACGAAGCTGCCCAGCTTTCTGTTCCCGCGGCGCAAGGCGGCGCAGCGCAGGCGCGAAGTCAAGCGGCTGCCGCATTACTCGCCGGGCGACGAGCACGTTGAGCAGGCGGCGGCCGAGCAGCCGCGGCCCGAGAGCGTGGCATCGGCGGGGCTGGCGGCGATCGAGGAGGCAGAGCCTGTCGAAGATGGCGCCCTGGGCGAGGAGGGCGCGGCGGCCGAGCCAGAGCTTGACGAGCTGCAGCGGCTGGAGGGCGGCGAGGGCGTGGTGGCTCGGGCAGCAGATGTGGAGGTTGCGCGGTTCCGGCTGGCGGCTGGCGACGGCGCGCGCACGGTGCGGCGGGCCGAATGCGGGCGGCGCACAGTGTACGTGACGGGCGCGGAGATTGTCGAGGCGGCGGATGGCGGCGTGGCGGCGCGGACCGCGCTGGCGGCCGTGGTGCGGGTGCGCTTAAGCGACGGCGGCGTGGTGGTCGAGGCAAAGGCCGGGCGGTTCGAGGCGGCCGAGTGGATTGCGTACGGCGCAGCGGCGCTCGAGCCGGCGCTGCAGGCGGCAGCCGCGGCGAACGCGGGGCTCGAGGGCAGCGTGTACCGGCAGGCCGAGTGTCTGCGGTGCGGGTGGCGCGGGTTCGTGGACGCCGAGCGCGCGGCGTGGGACGTGCTGGCGGACGGCGCGCAGGTGGCGGGGCGCGGGCAGGAGTGCCCGGCGTGCGGGCGGGCGTACATGCGGGACTATTATGCGGACGATGCAGGGGCGGCAGGG